>KK115134.1:947498-957778 GCA_000611955.2 Stegodyphus mimosarum
TGTACAGGCTGTAGTGGTTACCTAATGAAACATCGTTTTAGTTGGCATTCATTAGGGTTCTAATGCATGTCTTAATGATTAAGTAAATACTAGGTGCCCATGTTTTTAATGAGTTACACTAGTTTATACCCTGCATTTGTTCCAATAAATTTGGTCTCTTCTAGTAGGAAAATGTCTACACAGGTCTAAAGATATCAAATTATGGTTAAAAAAAACACTCATCAGAATCTGTAGTCTTACGATGGTTATCTAAATCAATGTTCAAATTGCATACGAGCCCAGGGTATGATCTGAAAGGTGCTGACAGAATGAAATTTTGTTTTACTAAAACAGGAAGATTTTTTAATAACATAAAATTTTTAATGTAAATTTAAAATTCTACTTAATAAATATTTATCAAAACGTATGTAAACAATGATAATAACAATGGAAGGGGAAAACAAATCAAATTTATTATTTTCTGTTTGAAATCTAAATGTTGATTACTTGCAAGAAATTTGTGTTGGTAACATTTCTTAGTTCAAACATATTGAAAGATAAATATTAAATTACAGACTGAATTTTATGTATAATAATTCTAATATGTTGAATAAACCATAAAATAATTTACTTTCAATTTAAGTTAAAAATAAATAAATTACGAAAACTTCTCAAGCAGGATTAAAACGGAAAGTATAGATATACAACCTGTTCTCTTTCTTTTATTTATTAAATATTTCTTCAACGCATACAGAAAGAAATCTAGTCTAGTCTGGACAACTATTGCTGGGATATTGCCAATTATGGGCAACTTATCCAGCTCACTGAGGAATTGCATAGAGCCCCTGACGTGCAATTTCCTTAAATTAAATAAAACCAAATATGCGGTATGAAAGAGATGTCGTTTGCATCGGCAAGGTTGCAATAAATCAAAGTCCTGCAATGTAGAGAGAAGTCCTAACTAAAATCCTGACTGCGGCAGAGCCGCGTTAGAAGAGCCGCGTTACATGGCTGCGTCCTAACCAGTGCACATGAAAGTAACATAATTTTTTAAACTTTAGTTATACAATACAATACAATACAATACAATACAAATACTGAATTAATACATGAAATATAACATACAAAATGATAATAAAAATTGAAATTCTTGATTAAATATGATAACTAGGATAAATAAAGAAAGCCTATTTACATATGTACAAGTTGAAGCAATGCTCTAACAATTACTAAGTTGGGATATTCAGATCCCTTAGTAAGTGAGCCGCATATGGCCTGATGTTGTAATCCTCATCTAAGGCTATGTAGTCAAGAACATGGAAATGTTGAAGATGTTTACATAATAAGGCAGATTTAAAGAAGTTGTCATTCATTCTATGTAAATAATGATTTACATATTCAATCCTCAGGCCTCTGTGTAAGGTCTCACTAGATACGTAGAAATGGGCATTTGTGATAAGTCTTAAGACTTTGTTTGCGTAATCTGAAGTTTTTCAACGTCTTTTTTAGAGTAAGCCGCCCAGGCCGGCGAAGCATAAGAGAAAATGGGTCTTATGACAGCAATATATAAATGCATTTTCTTTACTAAGCTTAAGCTTGAACTTCTTCCAATAAGTGGGAGTAGGCAAGTAATTACACTTAATGCTTTGCTTCTGACACGGTTAATATGGTCTTTCCAAGTTAGCTTATTATTGAGTGTCACTCCTAAGTATGTAGCCAACGGTACCTCAGTGCCAAATAATTTAATCTTTTCATTAAGTCTTCTACATCTTTGTTTTCTACTAACAACTAATAGTTGGGATTTTGCCGCATTTATCGATATACGCCATCGCGTACACCAATTTTCAATATCAGGCATGTAATTCTGCAGGGCACATATCGCAAGGTCGGCCTTGAGTGATCTGGTAGCAATGGCGGTATCATCCGCGTAACATCCCAGATATTGTTGTCTCCTGAATCTATCCCTGGGAAAATCTGAAACGTAGAATGTATAGAGAACCGGGCCCAGAATTGATCCCTGGGGGACCCCTGCACCCATTCTCATACAATCCGAGTTGTCTGAATCATTTGAAACATAAAAATTTCTGTCCTTGATAAATGAGTATATAATCCTTATAATTTCTTTATTAAAATCAAGTTGTACTAATTTGTATATTAGCCCCTCATGCCAGACGCGGTCGAAAGCTTTCGCCACGTCTAGCATGAGTAAGGACAGAAAGAAAATACACACACTCATATATAAATAATTACAAGCCATTTTCTTTCTTACTACAACTTTCAGCCGCAGGATGGCGTTTCGATTTTGATAAAGTTTGTAAAACCGGAGAAAAATTATTAGAAACGCTTATCGGTCAGTCGGGTTTCTTTCATAGTGTAAATTAATCAGTTCTATTTTTGGATTTTCAACGGCAACATTCAAGATTATTTCCACTGGTAATGAAAATGGTATAAAATTAGGCTTCAATTCATTAAAATCTTTCTTCAGATTCTTGCTATAATAATGCTAATTAACTTAGCCTGTAAAATAAATTTTATACATAGTATTGAAACGCAGGTTTGATTAAATTTTATTCGTCTTTGTCAAAAGCTAAATAACCTTACTTTCGAATTTTTACAATAAAAATAATTTTTTGAGCTTTTTCCTTACTTGAAAATTCGAAACAAATTCTGTAATTCGGTATGAATATAATGTCGAGTAATTTCACACCACAGCTACAAATTTTATCAGAATCGAAACAGACATTTTCTTGCATACTACTGAAATTTTTTATTTGAAATAATTAGACAGAATTTAAGACGTCGAAAATGTACGAAATACTTTGATTACAGCTTTTTTTACAGCTTTGATTACAGCTTTTTTTTTTGATTACATAACTGGAATTTAACATTAAAAGTTTAATACAAGCAGCTATGTAAGAGATAAATTAATTCTTTTCTTTCAGTCCTTTATTGAAAATATTTAAATGGCCGATAAAATCAACGAGAAATGTTAAATATGTTATCTGTATACCACTGTGTAGCTCAATGGCTTTATTTTTTATTTCATGAAAATTTTATTTCATTTACTAAATTAAAAAACGTTTTAATAAAGCTTCTAGACTTTACCCCTTAATCTTTTTATAAATTATTTTCATTATATTGGTCCTTTCAAACAATGCAGTAGAATTTCGATGATTCAGAGCTTATCCAGTTGGATGAAATTTTCTGTTACTGTTTCCATAACATTATACATTTGAAAAATTTATGTAAAAAGTAATTCTTGTTAAGTTTTATGGTTCTCCTAATTTAATAAGGAAAAAAATTAATAAAGATTTAATAAAAATTTAATAAAAATTTAATAATTTAATAAAGTAAAAATTATTCTGAAATGTTTTTCATTCATAGATTTTTAAATTTTAGCACTACTCAGTTTATTTCCAGCCACAGACCTGCATCATCACTTGCAAAATCAAACATTTTATCCCAATTTAATTTATACTTAACCTACTACAGTTTTCTTTACAAATATCCTATTTATCAGTTCTTCTATTCATAGGAATTGTTTCCAATAACTCTTCAGTTACTTCGAATTCAACTGTAACATGTCTTACGAAAACGACAAGTTATACTTACATCTGTGACAACGCTGACAACACAACGCTATCGTGTTGGCTGAAAAATTAATGTATTTAAATAATTGTTATTTGTCAGGGCAAAAAATAGTTCATCATTCTTATGGGATGGCATCGTCGATAATAATCAGATGGCACTGCAAGCTGTGCGAAAGAACGTTTCCTTTTGGCTGGAGAGAACGCAGACGATTCCGCCATTAAGACAGTAACACGACTGAAAGACGTTTGAATGTAAAAGACGCTGATTTGTATTCATCTGTAAATAATCTCATCTATTTCCTTCTATGAATGTAATCACTTTGTAGTTTGTAGCAACTATTCATGTTTCCATTAAACTTTCGAGTTTTCCTTAAATCGGATTAATTATTGAGAACCCTAGACAACCATCTCTGAAGTATAGTTACAGACATCATACTCCTAGATAGTAAGTACCGATCCTACATTCCTACATTCTTAATCAAACAATCTATAAAATATTCGGCATCAGTAAATGGTCTTGATCGTTTTCCGATGAAATGCCTGAAAACAAAAAAGCGTGATTTGTTGCTTTACTAGACTTATTTATTTTAGTAGAAAATGTTTGTTACCGTCGTAAGCCAGAATTAAGAAACTTTAACTTTCTGCTGTCAATTTGTCTTTCATCATTTCATGTTGTAATTCCTGTAAACTGTATTCCTTTGGAACCGATATTATCTTATTACAAACAAGAGATATAATTTTATTGAGCACAATACCACAAAAGTACATAATTTTCCATCTTTTTCGAAAAGACGTCCTTCTTCGTTCACTCTTTATTTACCCTTAGTTAAAGACATAAATCTTTTTGTGAAAATCACTGCTATAATTACGTTTCAACTGTGATCCAGCAAGATGAAGTTTAGCATTAAAGCAACATTCAAAAGGTATTTACAGTTTTAAATGATGGGTACTGATAAAACGTAATTGATACGTACTGCTATAACGTGATCTAACAACTTGAAAAAATAGATTTTCATAATCCGTTTGCTAGTTTATATATCCATCTATATATCAGTATGAGCTGGGCAGCTGATCGTTCAGGAAATCAATCAGCGACTAACTCAAGGAAATTTTACATCAGAGGTGTTAATTAGGTAGAAGAAACGGAAATTCAGTATACTGAAACGCTATCTATAATTTTACTAATACTATCGAAGAGGAAAGTTCTCTCTTCTTATCAAAGTCATATATATGATTTGGCATACAAGTACACAGTAACGAAATCCTGACCTGTTTATTTTGTTTCGTTTTCCTTCAATAGAAATCGCGTACATAAATTCAGTTCGTATTTGCAACAAATGTATAATTAAAATATATTCGCAGGCAGCGCGAAATTGCTTCGGGGTCGGCGCGTAGGCAGCCAGCTTAAAAGCCCTGATCTAAGTCATCAGATCTTAAAACTATCAAACATGTGTCCGTTTACCAGAGAACACCGTCACAAAATCTATAGTACCAAACCGCAAGCTCACTGCAGGTTTATGATAAAAAAATGCTCTCTGGTTGCAAAGATCACCACAGTTATCAACAAACTAGTAGCACATTGAGCTGACATATGCTTCGTTGTATAATATTTTTAGGTAGGGACATTGCCAAGAGCCCAATTCGAATTAATTCCAATTCAAATTTAAAATTCAATAATATTTTTTCTAAAAGTAAAATTTCTGTTCCAGTTTAACTAAATATCTCGCTTAGGTTTAAAAAGCACTATATCGTTTATAAATTGTATGTTCTGTAATATTTTGTTTTAGTAAAGTGTATTATTGTGAAATATATGCTTTGCAAAGTGTATTATTGTAAAGCGTATTTTTGTGACGTATGTCTTTTAAAATATTTATTTTTAAGTATTTTGTCTCCTGTATTAAATACTTATTTAAGTATTTTGTCTTCTGTGACATAGAAAACAAAGTTCTGACCCACAATGGTAATACAGACAAGGTCATTTTATATAATACTAGAATTAAATGTGTGCTTCTAATATTAAGTACGCGAGATATAACCACCTAACCTTTTAATAGAATGATAGTGTCTCCATTCTCGTCACCTACCAACTGTGAAAGAGAGAAATTCTGAATCATCGAAGACAAGTCCATTTTTCTACAGATTTACTCTCCTATGAAAGACTTCTAAAAATTTTTTCAAACATGAAGATTTTTCTGTTCCGTATGTTATTAAAGGATTTAAGAAAATTCATATGCTTTCATATGCTTTAGTGTGATCGGTTCCTAACTCGGTTCCTCCAAAATGTAAATGATGGAGCACTAGCACATTGAGCATTGGTACTCTTCTGAGCTTAAGTTTTTGGTCTTTATTGAGAGACTAGACCACTGGAAAGACCGCTTCATATCCAGAAATAAATAAAAAATATATGAAATATAGATAAATTTAGTAAATAATTTGAATAAAAGACTTTATCAGCACTTCATTTTACACCATTCAGTATATATTCACAACATTCTTTTCCTTTTACACAATTAACTTTCAAATACTCTTCTTAGTCATGTAATAAGCATATTTTAACTAAAATATTTTTTACTCTTTGAGCTCTTACGTTGTTTGAGGCTCAGAATCAAGCGGCACATAAGATGATCCTCAAATACATTTTTCTAGCTAATATTAAAGTAGATATTGAAAATTTCCCGAAAAACGTATTTGTTGTTCATTGATGGTGAACAATTGAAATAAAGGCATAGCCGTTCTTGTTTTTGTATTGAATGATACACAGTTTTAATTCTAAGATTTGTAAATGAAATGTAGGGCACATTTTAAAATGTGAATTTTTAACATTATATAAAACCGGTTTATAAAATTAAATTTGCATGAAAGCAGTGTATTATAGCAACATAGTTATAGTATAGCAACAGTATTAAAATTCTACAGTTAAATTTCATGTATCACATTTTTATGCCGAAATATCGATTATACGTCTTTCTGTTTAATACGTTTTTGTGGCTCTAAATTCTGAAAATCATATACACTTTCTTTATATTGTATTATATCATTTTCTTATTATATTGAAATCTAGGGAAGTAACAAAATACATAAATGATAAATATCGAACTTTATTCCAATTGCTATTTAAGGAAGAGCAAGCAATAACGATAACTGGAGTTCCAAATACTTCATAACTTACTCCAGAAGGAAACTGAGTATCAAGATTTATTTCATTATTTGTTATAAATATACGTATAAGGCATTTCTCCAGCCTTTTTCGCATGCCTTCGTGGTGTAGTAGTCAGCACCCTCGACGCGTAACTGAGAGGTCCGTGGTTCGATTCCCGGCGAAGGCGTTGCTCATTTTTCTCATCTCTTGCTTCGAAATAACCTAATGTTTCTACAAGTGGCGCCCGAACTAAAAGGTGGCGGATGACGATTCTCCACCATAGAACTGTAATATACTAGAGAGAGAAACGGCAACCCTGAAGGGGAACGGGAATGCGAACCACGTGACATATGGAACATTTCCCGAATCGTATTTCCCGCGAATCTTTCTTACCATTACAGCTCTATGGAGAATTTGTGAGAAGCAAGTATGCGCATTGTTTCGGACTTAAAAAATGGTACTTTCGTGCTCCACATATGGATGTAATTACAGATACGTGAAAGGTGAAGGAGTAACATTTCACAGATGAGCTTTTTCTAAAGTTTTAAAACCTATTATTTATAAAATATAGAGGTGTTTTAACCACTCTACTTGCCGTTTTCTAATAAAAATAGATTTTCTAATTTTATATAATATATGCATACGTGAAATAACATTTAAATAAAAGTATCTTAATATATATGTATGTTTTTAATAACTGCGTTCTGAAAAAAATGTTAAAATTTTAGTTATATGATATAATTTTAATTAGTCTAGTATTCTGCTTTGGCGACTTTTTTTGTACGCCAACAGACTTTGCTTCAAATGCGTTTAGTTATATATTCTTTGTATGCGTTTGCTTATGCGGACATGTACGAAGTAGTAATGTATGTATTTAATACTTGGTAATGTCGATACAATACACTGTGTAAGAACTGCATAAAATTATGATTTTTTTTAACATGAATGACCTTATTTTATCCCCTTTTCTTGCATCCAAATACTATAACAAATATGTTTACTTTCAATCACGTATTTTCTTTCTTATATCATGTTTCTGGCATTTATTTTAATATTAAGAATTTGTTAAGTATTAGGAAAATAGTCATTATATAGCAGTTAAATTTCAAAACTTTAATAATTTTAAGTTTCTTTTTAAAAATAATGAACATTATTTAAATTTTACCTTCTAAAATTATTTAAAATAGTGCGACTACATTGTGCAACGTGCATAATATATTTATTTTTGCTAGTAAAAGGAAGTCTTAATTTACCACATTTTTGTTTCATAATTTATGAATTTACCTCTCTCTCTTCCTTTTAACTTATATCGGCTATATTGACATTCATTTTTACTTCATTTAATTTAATATCTTTCTCACTTTGATTTGCCTACTATGTAGTTCTCTATAATACACCGTATTAACATTAAACTTCCTTTTCGTATTAACATTGAATTTCTTTTTTGTATTATTTTCTGTTTTCACTCATTTTACTTATGTTATCTATTTTTTATTTTTTATTCTGTCCTAAGCACTAAAAAAACCTTCTATTTTTTATTTTTTATATATTTATTTTTTTTCCCCTGGCCAATTTTTAGGCTTATAATCTTCCCGTTTTATTTTAATCTCTTTTTCACTCAAAATAATTTCTAAAATTATCTTTGCTCCTTCTTTATGCATTATTATTGCATTATAATAAATATATATATATAAATTTTATTTATTTTTAAATTTTTTTTAATTATTTTATTTTCCATCTACTATTTTTAGTATGTATTATATACTTTGCCTAAATCACTTTTTATTTATTTATTTATTTGTTTATTTTTAAATGAAAAAAACTGTTTTTTTATTTTTATTTTATTTATTCTATTACATTTTTCTGATATGTTGTATTTATTGTACACTGCTTCGTCTCATTCTGTTTTTGCCTTTTTTCTCTTTGTCTGCCTTTGTGCTGCTAATCCAGGTATGACTATTTGTCTGGCTGTCGGAGGTAGACTGCATTTTGCAAATTTAATTTGTGCAGTATAGAAACAGCCTTATAGTGATGCTACCCTCCTGATGAAATCATCACTATTTCCCCTTTTTTTATTTAATTTTATTCACTTTTAACGGAAAAAAATCGCCAGCCGTGGCGATAGTACGCCAAAGTCTAGGTTCAGTTTCATTTCATGCCCAAACTCCTGCAGCTCATTCCTGTGCCGCTTTTCGCCCGGTTTTGAATGGCGATGCTCGGTCTAGTATATAACAGGTCTATGTTCTCCACCACCACGATATGGCGATTGGAGCCCACTGGATCGATTCCCGGCGAAGGCGTTGCTCCTTTTTCATCACTCCTGCTTCCGAAATAACCTGATGTCTCTACATACGTAGCAGACGTCCATTCCATAATATGAAGCTTTCAAGTTTTAACTGACGTTTATATTTATCTTTAACTTAATAGTCTTCCAATAGTCTAAAAACACCTTTACAATGTCGCCTCTCTTAATGCTGCCACCACTTTTATGCAAGTCGGCCACTGATAAAAATGATATAAACTTTCTTAAGGGTACCCCGGCATTAAGTTATCGTTACCTTTACCCAAATAAACATCTAACTTACAAAAGGCAACCTTTATAAGCCTAGGGTGAATGCAAGGAATTACCTCCTGCTCCTGCCGTTGCTGTTATGGTGTAAAGGATTAACACAACCATACGCCAAGCGATATTGGTGCTTCTTACCCTGGTAACAACATAGTTGATTTTTCACGTTTCTGGCCTCGAAGCTCTAATGAAGTTTCATATATTGAAAAGGTTTGGTTTATTTTTGATTTTAGCTAAACACACGAGAGCTATCTGCCTAAGAGAAGGAATGCCTTCACTGAGCTCTCTTTAAAGGAAACTGGCTTGCATATACGTTACACATAGGGAAAACTATGAAAATGTCCGTGAACTATCACGTTCGACAGGATTCGAACCCCGGACCGAACTACCAGTGTTCAGCGACATTACCGGTCGGCCGTTGGTGGGCTGCATATTGGAAAGCTAATTATCAAAAGAACTGCCTTAAGTTTCATCAACGAAGGAATCTGAAGTTAATTTTTCAATTGCCGTGTTTAATATTCAATTACCTGTTACTTCTATTACAATACAGTGCATTTTTGAGACAATAACTTTTCTAAGATGACGACGTCTGAATGTGACAATTATTCGATCAGCTGACATCATATTCGACATCAGCTGTTTCAGAAAAATCACCTACACTGAACACTAGATCATCTAGAATCCTGAATAGATTTCTTTTACAAAAGAGTTCAGTATTCTAGTATTTAGAGGTTAGATTTTGCTATTGCATTTCGCACTTAGTTATACCTTTTTTTACCAATAGAAATTCGATTTATTTTTTTATTTGGTCACAGTTTAATTTAATTTTCAACTGAACTGTATTTTTATATTTTCAGTTAAAATTAAAATTAAAAGAAAGACTATAACGTATTAGCAATTTTAAGCTGAATTAGAAAGAAAAAAATATTTAGTTAAAATCTTTAATATATAGTTAAGATACTTATTAAATATAGTTAAGATTTCGAGGGCTGAAACAAGATATTAT
>KK115134.1:958042-989342 GCA_000611955.2 Stegodyphus mimosarum
AAATTCTATTTTATTTAAAAATTCTCTTTATTATATTTATTTATTATTTACCTTTTAACATTTCAGAAATGAAAATTTCTCATTTCATCATAATTAAATTCATTAAATACGTTTATTCCTTTTAAAGTACAATTTCTAGTTGTATTTAGGATAATAAATTTTGTGTTTGATTAAATGAATTATTTGGCAGAATTCCTTATTTCGAAGTGCCTTAATACGATACTTGCTTAAAAGGATACTTAAATTATCATTTCCGTATATATTTCAGTATTATTCTAGTTCTGGAAAACAGCTTTTATTAAGTTGCAGCAAGAATACTGTACTGAATTTCTTTAAATTGCATTGTATCAAATACGTTTTTTTAAATTTTATTGAAAATAAAATTTAACTTCAATATTATTTGTTTTATTAATTACAGCGAAGTATACGGGGCTATTTGCTGAAGGCGAGGGAAGCCTTAATGGAGAAATTTCACATGGTGACTGGTTTGTGTTCATGTTACATATTCGGGAAATAGCGAAAAAAAGCGAAACTCCAATGCAGACAGAAGTTCCACCGATATTAACCCCGCGAGTGGCTGGTTAGTTAAGACCGCTGAATACTGGTAGTTTGACCTTATTTAGATTCAATCCCAGGTGAACGGGCTGTTTCCGTGGTTGGTTTTTTATGATTTTTCCTATGTGCAACGTGAACAGTAGTCAGTTTCCCTCAGAAATTTCTCCACGAAACCATCCTTCCTCTTACGCAGATAGTCTTTGCGGAATTGCCATATTCAAATAACCTAATCTATCCACCGGTACTAAAAATCACGGCGAAAATCTCAAAACATTTTCATTAAAAACTATAAAAGACAGAAAAATCTAAAACACCAAATACAGTTCAAAACAGAGTATTTATCTAAAATTTATAAATGTTTCCTTATTTCCTTTTTACTTCCTTATACGAAGTAAAGGAAGTCTTGTAATTGCAAACAATTTCGGGTACCACTTTATAACAAAAATATCCATTTTGAAAGCTCTCTAATCCATTTAGATGATTTTTTTATGTGACATCTGTAAGTACAGATGGCATACGAGATTACTTTTTCTAAAACGGATTGTAAAACGGATTTCAAGTCGATTCAGAAGGGAGTTTTTCGTGACATCTGTAAGTACTTACGTATATATGTGTCTCGCACAACTCAAAAAGATCAGCCGTAGAACTTTAAAATTTTGTGTATGGGACTGCTGTCATATGTCGTTCTGCATCTCTCCTTTCTGTTGCAATCAGCCGCACCAAAAGCACATATATGTAGCCACCCTCTTAGCCGGGTCTGTTTCTTTTCTTGTAGGTTGGTAATTGTGCAATTTTTGCTTTAAACTGAATTGAATTATGTTGTTTTTATGTCCCAGTTAAGTTTTCATGCCTTTAGTTAATTTGCACTCAATAGTTGTGGAATTATCAACAATTTAAAAGTGCAACTGGCGTTAGCTAATATCTCAGCTACTTTTTTTTACATTTGAAACTCCTGGTAGGACAGGGAATTAAGCCAGCTGAAGCATCAACTTCAATTTCCTTTTGCCAGTAGGACCAAAATTTAACTTTCAATTTTTGCAAATTTTGTCTTCCTGCCAGCTGGCTTGATTGCCTAGTTTTTCGTAGAAACTCTAATTTTTATTGTAAAAATTGTTTTTTAACCGTTTTTATCTGTACTTGGTGTTTTAAGTTTTTGTTCGCAATAGTTTGTTACAAGTAAAAATAATTTAAAAATTAACAGTATAGTTCAGATTTTACGCCATAACCTGCAGGAGACGGAAGATCCATCCTCCGAAGTTTTTATACTCCCTTAAGGGGTGAACTTTGTTCTTCTTTGGTTATCTGTTACTGAATCAGAATACCGCGCCCTTACATCCGGAGACTGAACATTATTCGAGACATTCCTAGTGTCCTTTACTGTGAAGTGTAGTTGGTCATTGTGTCTACCGCTTGTAATTGTGAAGGCAGTGGTTTTAAATTAGTGTAACAATATTTAATTTAGATTATTAAATAGCCAGGGACCTATGGCTACTTTGCTGTACTTAGTGTTCCCTACCGTCCTCATTCCTTTACATCCCATGCCCTTAAATCCTATAATAATTGCGTGCTTACCCTACGTGAAACAGTACATCAGGGAAATCTGTTGTTTCCTAGGAAACGAAAATGAACAGGAAATCTCGCCTCCGTGTCATTATCGCTGTTCCTGCAAATTTAATATTCAAAGCAAGCCTAACTGGAACTAGTTAAACATTTTTAACACACCTCAAATGTACTTATCTATTCTCGCAACCGCCGTTGTAGAAATCGGCAAATTTTCGAAAGTCGCCAAATTCTGGCAACCATAAATATTCTTTAGGCAAGTGTAGCCACTGTAGTATGCAATTCGAAAATTCTCAAAATCACTTTTTTCTTATGTAAAAAACCGATATATTGCGTCAAGGTGGTTGCACGTAATAATCGGTAAGTATCATATCAAATATATGAATGAAAATTACGTTATTTACTGCTTAATATAAATCCCAAGATATTTTCCTTAAAAATACCTTTTTGAATATACACTCTTAGACAAAAAAACGACGCACCAAGAAGGAATTATCCGAATGGGACGAAATCAGTAGAAGTGATGTACATGTACAGAAAAACAAATGATTACAGTTTGAGAAAAATTGGATGATTTATTGAAGTGATAGTGCTTCACAAAGTGAAAAAGTCAGTACCGCGTTTGTCCACCTCTGGCCCTTATACAAGCAGTTATTCGGCTTGGTATCCATTATTAAAGGTTACGGATGTCCTCCGGATGATGAGGATGATGAGGGATATCCTGCCAAATTCTGCCCAACCGGCGCGTTACATCGTCATCATCCCGAGCTGGTTGAAGGGCCTTGCCCATAATGCTCCAAACGTGCTCAATAGGAAAGAGATCTAGTGACCTTGCTGGCCAAGGTAATGTTCGGCAAGCACTAAGGCAAGCAGTAGAAACATGTGCAGTGTGGGGGTGGGCATTATCTTGCTGAAATGTAAGCTCAGGGTGGTGTAACATAAAGGGAAACACAACAGGCCTTAGAACTTCGTCGACGTACCGCTGTGCTGTAAGGTTGCGACGGATGACAAACAAAGGGGTCCTACTATGAAATGAAATGAAATGGCACCCCAGACCATCACTCCTGGTTGTCGGCCTGTCTGCCGGAAGACAGTCAGGTTGGTATCACACCGCAGTCCGGGGCGTCTCCAGACTCGCCTTCGCTGGCCATCGGGGCTCAGTTCAAAGCGGGACTCATCACTGAAGACTATTTTACTCCAGTGCAAATGAGACCGATACCACTGCAAACGGGCTTGACGTTGTACAGAGGTCAATGGTAGTCATCGTAAGGGGCGCCGTGACCTCAACCCCCTTTCTGTGAGCCGTCAATGAATGGTCCTTGCGGCCATTGAAGCACTAGTTGCACGTACAATCGATGATAATGATGCATCTGGGGCTATGAGTGCCGCTGTGATGATTGCTCGGTCTTTACGTTCTCTAGGCCTACCGATTCGTTCTTGACGCTGTGTGTGGCCATGGTTCATCCATTCCTGCCAACATCGTCTAATAGTAGCATCGCTCCTGCTCAAACGTCGAGCTATTCGCCGATAAGGCCCACCGGCTTCTGAGCCCAACTACACGACCTCTCTCAAATTCTGACATCTGCGCATATCGTTCGCGCACCTTTATGCGAGGCATAGTTACTGTCTACCAGAGTACACGGAATGAAATTCGTGAAGTATTTATGACCTGGAATCGTAATTTCTCCTCTTAAATACCCTGCCAGTTGCGCAGCTCAGATGCGCTGTAGCGACAACCGTTAATTCATTGGCAGCCAAAATGTAAAATTTTGCATTTTCCGTCGAAACCTCTATGCATATCAATTTGTGTCCAATTTGCTTTATATCTTCTCGGTGCGTCGTGGTGCGTCTTTTTTTCGTCTTAAGAGTGTATGTCAAAGTATAGTGTAATACGTTATCATTTAACAAGTGATTATGTTTATTATCCTTGATATTGGAGTGGCAACGTCATATTTGGTTTCGTGTAACCGTTGCTGAGCAAGGATAGAAATGTTAAAAATTATTGTTCTGAAAGTTTTTCGAGTAGTAGATGTATGAAATATTCTTACAGGAAGAAATTGTAATAGTAAGCTGGAGTGAGAAACTGTAACAGATACAATTGTATTTAAATTACCTATTTTCGTGAATTGAGAATAAAATTTTCTTTTACTAAGAAGCTCATCTGTTATTTTGATAAGAACAGCAAAATACATTACGATAGTTTTAAGTTTTCTTTTTGAGACTTCTTTTGACATATTAGAGGTTAACTCTTTCATTTACACATGTAGAGACTTAAAAACTTAACTCAGTTTTCTCTTAGTTCTACTCTTTCGTTACCCGTTCTGTTATTTAGGACTCTTTTATATAATTATGATCTTTTGTAGTTTAGCAATAGGCTTTGGCTGTCAGGTATGTCTGACATTAGGTTTGAAAGGAAATCTTAAATCAAGAAAAGTTCAGTACCAAATGCTAATGAAACTCACAAAAAAACTGTTGATAAGCGATTATCTCATAAAGATAGTGGAAAAAAATTTCTCAAGGTGACCATTAACTAAGATTGTCTTTCCTTAATAGGGGTTAATAATCGATGAATTAATGAAAATATAAAATTTCTTTACCGTATGAAGCTACATAATAATAGTTGTAAGGTTTTAGTTAAAACTAACAAAGTTTTATATTTAATTTCTCCTTCCTGTAAGCTCTTATTTCAACTTCCCGTTAGAATGAGAGCGCGTTTCAGCTTCATGATAATTTGAAGTGGAACCAAGTTTTGTATTTAAAAAGTTAGCAAGGAAATTCTCAGGGTGAGAGAGCTTTTAGTCTCAGATCACTGCGGCTCTGTTCGACGCCCACCTGACCAGCTAGTATTTAAATTCTAAGCCTTAGCGCTGTTACTCTAATACTTATTGAAGTAATCTAAGGGCGTTAGTATTAACTAAGTCTTGCTACGCACCATTGCTAGTTTAGCATAGTGGCCAACCTCGCGTTTATAACTCTGTGAGCAACGACTACTTAATTTCTACTCACTTTATTTTAAATTATTTGATTGTTCAGTTTAGATCCAAGTGCGGTCATTATTTTCTATTATCCCTTCCGAGTTGGGAAGTGATTGTAAATAGGAATTTAATAAAAGGGTAATTTTAAAACCCTCCTTGTGTGTAGTTATTCTACCACTTAACCACAGTTCTTCTACCACAGAACATAGCTGCACTCAGCTCCCTGTTCGAGATCAGTACTTTGATACGGTTACAAATATTTTCGGCAAAAGTATGCACCGAACACTCAGTGCTGATACTGGCGTCGAAAGAAGAAAAATGAGAGAATGGCCTGAAAGACAAGAAGATGAACCTGAGATACCCGCAGTGCCTGTGCAGAACCCTGAGGTTTCACCTCCTGCCCTAGAAGGATTTGGCTACATTGCACAAACCATGCGGGCAGCCATGAAGCCAGCGGCAATTTTTGACGGCAAGTCAGCCGTAATTAATTTCATGGAAAAATTGGACGCACATTTCATGTTATATCCAGTCCACGAATTTCAGAAAGTCACTCTTGCCACCAGCGCTTTGAAGGGCCAAGCGCTAAATTGGCTCAAGTGCATTGGAAAGAATCTTTTCTGGGAACCGGGAAGCCCCACACACACTTATGACAATTTTAAAAATTCTTCGGTGAAAACATTTCCTGTCATAGGAGATCGAGCCAGACTGGAGGCGGAACTTTTTAGCCGATATCAAGAAAAGATAGAAGATTTGTCAAATTTTATCTTGAGAAAAATCCAAGTTTTCGCTTTTGTATGGAAATCGCCCGGATCCAGAAATTATTCAAATTTTACTTCTTAGGCTACTGCCCTAAGTTCAAGATTTTATCGAGCTCAGAAACCCAACGACGGATAAATTATTCGAGCTCGCCGTACAGTTTGAAATTCAAAGAATTGCAGACAATGAAGGACGTCGCCAATTTGAGCGAAGAAGTCAGTAGAACACGCCAAGACCCTAGCAAATGCCACAACACAATTACAGGAACAAGGCGAAGCAATGGCCGAAGAAAGATGGATCTTCTAAGTCGAGCGGCGAACGACAAGATTTTAATCGAAAAACGGGCAAAGATGCGGAAGGTAACCAGAATAAGAAGAAGGATTTAAACTAAGATGGATTTCTTTGAGGAAGGTGAAGAAGTCCGAAGTCTCGCAAAATCCTTCCACAATTAGTTTAAACACCGTGGTCGTTAAAAATTTAAGTTTACCGAAGATTGAAGTTTTAATTAACAACATACCGGCGACGGCTCTTTTGGATACAGGAGCGCAAACGCAAAGCAGCTTTATCTCGGAAAAATTTTTCAAGAAACACTTTCGCCGTTATAGAATTTTTAGTGCAAGAGACACGAATGTCATAGCGGCCCAAGGAAAGAAGTGTAGATGCCTAGGAAAAGTTTCACTTTTTGTGCGTATCAACGACGAGCAGGTAAAAATTTTATTTTATATTGTGCGAAACCTGCAAACGTGTATTATTCTGGGTGTGGATTTTTTTAGATTTTCAGAAGCGAAGATAGATTTTGAAGGAGGCAACTTGACGTTATCGATGCAGCCACAGGATAAAAAGAATGATAAGCCCTCGCAGCTGGAGTTACAGCACTTACCGGAACAAGACTAAGAAAAGCTGCAACCACTGGTAAGTGAGTTTTCAAATTTATTTAGCGATGTACGGGTTTCACGCAGGTAACTAATCATGAAATCCAAACAGGGGACTCCCAACCAGTAAGGCAAAAGCCATACCGTTACGATAAGGTGAAAGAAGAAACTATTGAATGTCATATTAAGGAAATGTTGAAAAATAAAATAATTACCCCGATTTATAGCAGTTATGCTAGCCCAGCAGTTTTATGCAAGAAAATTAATGATTATCCGATTACGCACCCGAAGCGGTGGCGTTTTGCTATAGATTACAGAAGGCTAAATGCCGTCACAAAATGTCCTGTATATCCTTTGCCGATAATCGAAGAGATAATCCAAAATATTACCTCTACAGAGTATATGTCCACATTAGATCTTACGAGTGGTTATTTTCAGATTGGGGTAAAGCCTGAAGACGTCCCTATAACCGCCTTCATAACGAAGTCTGGCACGTACACATTTCTTAGGATGCCTTTCAGTTTATCCGGCACGCCGGCAACTTTCCAACGATGCATGGACATTGTCTTAAGACCGATCCTTGGTAAAAGTACGTTCATTTATTTGGACGATATTATAATTACGAGTAATAGTTTGGAACAACACCTACAAGATTTAAGAAAAGTGTTTTTATTGTTAAACGAAGCTGGTTTAAAAATAAATGCATCCAAATATAAATTTGCCGCAAAAGGGTTACGTTATTTAGGGTTTAAAATTTCTCAGAATGGCACAGTCCAAGATTATAGCTACCAAAAATTATCCTGTTCCTAAAACAGCGATGAAGTTATTATCGTTTCTTGGTATGTGTTCATACTGTCGGTCCTTCATTAAAGACTTTGCCAAAATAGCTGAGCCTCTGCTGAAATTGAAGAGGAAGAAAGCGGGGTTTTTGTGGTCAACAGAAGCCAACTCGGCATTTCAAAAACTGAATGACGCCTTGACTCAAGCCCCCGTCTTAAAATTTCCAGAGGGGATAAAGGACTAGAAATTTCAGCACGCGCTTCAGATTTTGCGATTGGGGCACTTCTTTCTCAAAATGGGCAACCCATGGCCTTTTTCAGTCGAACGCTGAACGAAACCCAGAGAAATTATTCGGCCACGGAAAGGGAAACTCTCGCAGTTTATCAGCACTGCATAAATTTCGTGTTTACTTTGGAAATTCTCCAGTAACTGTAAATACCGACCACGGTGCGGTCTCCAGACTCTACTCTGGAAAACATTTATCACCCATATTAATAAAGTGGGCACTTAAATTACAAGAATATAATCTAGTAATTAAGCACACGCCGGGAAAGGAAAATGTTGTGGCAGATGCTTTAAGTAGAATTAATTTGGATGAAAATGGAAATACGGTTAGAATAGCCATACTGGCATCCAAAGTATTAGATTCTCGTGAAACAGTAATAGCCGAATTCGCAAAAGATCCGAAGTTCAAAAATATATACAGTTATTTAGCCGACCCTGAGAATTTCAGTCATCAAGATATTGTACCGATAAGAAATAGAACCACAAATTACGAAATATTTGATGGACTTTTGTTTTATACCAAAACGACTAATGAAAACCACGAGTTTAGGCCGTTTATCCCAGCTAGCATTAGATTGAATGTATTAGAGGAATTGCACGATTCGACCATTTCTTGCCATTTGGGCATACGAAAATCTGCCCAAAGAGTTCGCGATTCAGTTTTCTTTCCCGAACTGCAAAAGTTTAGTAGGGCGTATGTCCAGTCGTACCCAACATGCCAATTTAACAATTATATTAATTTCCGTCCGGCCGGGTTCTTAAATAGTGTTAAATCAGAGTTCCCAAATCAAATAATAGGGATCGATTTACTGGGACCTTATCCTAGAAGTAAATTTAACAAAAGCCGTTTTCTTTTAGTTATAGTGGACCATTTTAGGAAGTGGTTGGAACTAATTCCGTTAAAACGCGTGTCTACTAAAATTGTAGTAGATTCAATTTTAAATAAGTATATTTTAAAATACGGGGAGCCCCTAAAAGTTATTTCCGACAATGGTCCCCAATTTGTTAGTAATATTTTTGAGGAAATGTGTGCAAAACTGGGCATAAGACACCTAAAGATGGTCCCGTATCGTCCGCAGGCAAACATAGCGGAACGGGTTAATAGAAACGTAGTTAAAATTATTCGAAGTTATGTTAAGAATTATAACTCTACCTGGGATAGCCATATAAATGAATTTGCATTTGCTCTTAGAACGGCCAAACACAATACAACACAAAAAACACCCGCTGAACTGTTTCTTGGAAGAAAGATTTTGACACCGTTAGACAAACTTTTCTTTGTCCAGGAAAGACCAGAAGAATTTAAAATGAATGACATTCAGAAGTTGATACGGGAAGCCGAAAGAAATTCGGAAATAGCCCAGAGGAAACAAAAGTATTATTACGATCAAAAGAGAAGAGAGGTGAATTATAAAGTCAGAGATGAAGATTTGAAAATTAAACACGCTTTATCAAATGCCCCAGAAGAAAAGGTGGGGAAATTTTTTCCGCGTTTTGAAGGCCCTTTCGTTATCGAGAAAATCACCCAAACAGTGGTAGTATTAAGAGCAAAAAACGGCAAAAAAATTACTGCCAATGTGGATCACCTAAAGCCTTACTATGACCGTAATAAAATGGAAATGTTTAAAGATTTTTTCCAGGATCCGGGGAGACGGACTTCCACGGAAGATTTACCTCAGCGGCAACAAAAGGAACCAACAACAATTGCAACGAGAGGCCAGAAACAGAAAGCCCCCCTCAACAAAGTAGAGGAAACAAGAAAAGGAAAATCACCAGGGGAAATGGACTGAAAAGAAAGAACACGGAAAATGGAAGTTCGACAAACAACAAAAGACCAAAACAGAATGGACAAGGCCAGCCCAAATTAGTCAAGAGGAGAACTGAAAGGTCGGAAAGGAGCCTGAGAAGCAAGCAGCCTCGGTTGCAGCCTGAGGGTCAATGTCTGGAATACAGCAGGAGGCCGGAGCAGCGACTAACGAGGGCCCAGGAACAGAGAAGGACTCTGCCGAGCAAACGTCGAGCGGATCAACCTCTTGCCCAACGCAAGTATCCCCGAATCGACAGAAAGATCCCTAAGAGGAATGCAGAACAACAAGAGGTCAACGGCCAGCGACCAAAATCCAGGAGACTCGCCCAAGCTACAGTTTATCCAAGTTTCAAGGATTCGGCTAAGAAAAAAGAATGGCTGACTACAACAAGATAAGTAGTATTTCTTATTCCAACGTTTAGTTAATTTTCGAGTATTATTGCAAGTTGCAGGGTCTCTTTTTACCTCAAGCGAGGTTGATTTTTACGCCAAGTGTGCGAAAAATGATTACTTATCTTGAAAGATGTTTTTGTTTAAAATTGTAATTTTGCAAAGATTTAAAATTACTTAATGTTTGTAAAGTAGATTCTGAAGTATTGTGAATATATTAGTCTTGTAAAAGCAATGAATTGCTGCGAGAATGTTAGCTAAATGTTTTTGTATTATGCTTTGTCGAAAGACTTGTAAATTTCTAGACTGAAAAGTCGGTAGAAGAAAAACACGATTTAGTCTACAGACTATTGTTTCAGTGTAATGCGATTTTTCCGAAAAGAACTTTGAAAAGATTGTGAAGCACTTGCTGTAAGCTTAGAAATTTTAGGCCTTTATTGTATCTTGTGATTTGTATGCAACTGTTAAATGTTTTATGAAATGTCGTAATAAAATAGATTTATTGCATCAATGCACGTTAGCTGCAAAGTTAATTTTGAATGAAGCATTCTTTGTGTAAACTAGGAATTGTATGCGTGAAAATTAGAGATAGAAGCAATAGAATGCAAGTATTAGTAGGCTCTCCAGCAATTACACTTAAAGTGATAGACACGAAGCTAGTTAGAACATCAGGTTTAACTGTTTATAGGGTGTCTTCTGAGGTCTCGGTATGTCAAGTTCTAACTAATGTTAGTCGGTCGTAGGTGGTAGAGTCAAACACCCCCTGACAAAAAAGAGAAACCGCAATGGCGTTTCGCTTTTCATCCAACACCGTCGGAGAGCATTGGGGGAAGAATTTAATTTTGCTTCAATGATAATGTGTATGTGAGAAATTAGACGTGTAAGGAAAGAAGTCTGTTACCTAGAACTTAGTGTTATTATGTTATACGAAAATTTCTTTCCTTCCAGATTTTGCTGGAAGGAGTGAGAGAAAAATAAGGTAAAATATAGAAAACAGATGAAGATCTATGTAAAAGTCAAGTTTTCGTCTGTAAACGGCCAAGAAATTCTATTTTTTCTGTAAAGGTTGGCCTACGTTAGGAAGAGTTAAATTTTGGGTATTTCTAGAATCGCAAAGTTTCAACATGGTCCGTTTGGATCACATTAGTTCAACTTTTATCAATTCTGGCGGGAAGTATGTAAGGTTTTAATTTAAACTAACAAAGTTTTATGTTTAATTTCTCTTTCCTGTAAACTCTTATTTCAACTTCCCGTTAGAATGAGAGCGCGTTTCAGCTTTATGCTAATTTGAAGTGGAGCCAAGTTTTGTATTTAAAAGGTTAGCAAGGAACTTCTCAGTGTGAGAGAGCGTTTAGTCTCAGATTACTGCGGCTCTGTTCGACGTCCACCTGACCAGCTAGTATTTAAATTCTAAGCCTTAGCGCTGTTACTCTAATACTTATTGAGGTAATCTAAGGACGTTAGTATTAACAAAGTCTTGCTACGCACCATTGATAGTTTAGCATAGAGGCCAACCTCGCGTTTATAGCTCTGTGAGCAACGACTACTTAATTTCTACTCATTTTATTTTAAATTATTTGATTGTTCAGTTTAGACCCAAGTGCGGTCATTATTTTCTGTTATCCCTTCCGAGTTGGGAAGTGACTGTAAATACGAATTTAATAAAAGGGTAATTTTAAAACCCTCCTTGCGTGTAGTTATTCTACCACTTAACCACAGTTCTTCTACCACACAAAATAGCTGCATTCAGCTCCCTGTTCGAGATCAGGACTTTGATACGGTTACGAATATGTTCGCCAAAAGTATGCACCGAACACTCAGTCCTGACATAGTTATGGTTACCATAATTATGACAAATAATGACATAGTTACGGTTGCTTAGTAGATTAGGCCAAAGTAGCTCGAAAGTTATCTGTCTAGTTAACTTCGCGGAGGAAATTTTAAGTAACCCAAATTCACATTCACGCCATTTAAGCTTCAAGCGCATGATTTTATTATAGTTTTATCTAATAATAGAAATAGGTTTTCTTAAAAAATAAGGTTTTATTAAAACAGAGGTAAATATATAAAATGTTGTAGATCTTCGAACATTATAAAGCGAAGTTGGACATAGAAGGAATTGGTTTACACTATTAAGGATTAATCATTTCATAAAACATTGATTGTTAAGCCGTGGTTCTTTTACGTATTAAATAGCTCAACACACGCCAAACAGATTTATCCAGAAATATACATATATGCTAACATGATACACTCCTGCTAAAAATATAAGCAACAATCGCAAAACCAGAGTGAAAGAAAAATTATTCAATGGACAGTGAATAAAGTTTATCCAAGAAGTTGGCGTGGCATTGCTAAACCACGCAGCAAACAATAAAGCAAAGCCATACAAAAACACATGCATTACGAACACCACGTCGCAAAAGACCAAATGAGTCGGAGGAATGTGCAATGGAAATATCAAGCTAATAAGGGGAATGATATCCTCTACTTAAAATGCATGCTTGACAATGATGAGGTAAGCTGACACTAGTGTCGTTGATCGCTTGTTGTGGCAGTAACGCCCGTTTGTATAGTAATGCATGTCGGCTTTCGTGTTGGGTGCCTCCTGCCCTCGAGTGACCTCTTACGTTGTACTCTTCTGGGCCAAAGATATATGAATATAGGCCTCGAGCTACAGGTAGGCAATCTCTGTTGTTCATAAATATCGCTATGGTCGCCATTGCAGCGATAAAAAGACTCATAAGAGGGTGTAGAATTGCGTCGCGATTTCGGACGGCTGTGACTGAACCACCAGGAATAGAGATCTATGCAGTCCTTCTTTGCTATCCCAGCCCATTCAAGCAAGGCTTCTCCTCTGTAATGTTCTCTTTCGACATGCTTGTGGCCTAATAGTGTATCCGTGGCTTTCGCCATATAATAGTCCTTCGGTAAACGGCATGAATGTTAATTCAACACTCATCTATAAAGAGTTTATGACCTTATTGCTCTGGTGTCCAACTGCGATGTTCACGGGTCCGAATCAACCGCACTGATATGCGATGTGGCCAAAGGAACACAAAGCAATGGTCGTCGGGGTTACAGTCCACCTTCTTTCAGTCGACGCCACACAGTTTGCGGAGATATGAGCCGCCCTGCAGCAACAGAGAGATGCGGCGCCAGCTGTCATGCTGTTAGTGATCTACGGCGTCTTGCACAAAGCAACAGGAAGCGATCGTTTGTTGCTGAGGTATTCTTTCAGCATTCAGAGTCATGTCTTCTACAGGGGGTTTGATCCCCAGATTCGACAGCCGATTTATGACACCACGATGTAAATTCAGTTCTTTCGCAATAGCGAATTATCTTGCGCCAGTCTGTAACACTTCAACCGCCCTTCAACGCATTTTAATGTATAACTGATATCTTCGGCTCATGCTTTCCGCTTTGGCTATCTCGAATTTTACGGAAC
The DNA here is from genome assembly GCA_000611955.2 of Stegodyphus mimosarum. Classification (NCBI taxonomy): domain Eukaryota; kingdom Metazoa; phylum Arthropoda; class Arachnida; order Araneae; family Eresidae; genus Stegodyphus; species Stegodyphus mimosarum. The sequence goes on from KK115134.1 coordinate 971,471, forward strand.
TATAGCTGCTTTCAAACTGATGCATAGATGCATCATGCTATTTCTTTCTTGTGGCGTGACTGCGGCCTTGTATTTTGTGCTAATTTGGTTGCCTGTTTGCATTCAGTGATATAACCTCTACCTTATATGTGAACTGCATGTTCCGATTCCCCTTTTTACATTCGAAACTTTTCTTTTAGCATTTGTTGCTTATTTTCTCAGCGTGAGTGTACTTTCAGCGAAGAAGCTTTATTCCATCCTCAGCTCATTACTATTGTAGCAAAATATGTTTAACATAACTCTTAAATAAGCTATTTCAATAACAAGGAAAGAAATATAATATCACACATTCGAAAAATTTTTATTGGCAACATTTCCGTTATAAGTGATAATAACATCTAATTTAATTTAACGGTGCCCCACTATTGACCGTGTTGTTATGGTTATTGAATACTAATAAAATAATTTAGGTATTTCAATCTGGGTTCGAACTCAGGCAAAGGGGCTGATTCCATAAATGGTTTTCGAGGTTTTCTACTTGGGTAACCTGAATGCGATCCAGTTTCCATGATAAATCCTTAACAAAGGAATTCCTCTCCTTAGGCAGCTGGTCTTCATTTGCTTGCACATATACGAATAATCTAATCTACTAATTTAACGGTCATCAGTAGGCAACTTGGCACATAAATCTTTTTGTAAAAAATTCCTTGATGAGTCTTATAATACGAAATATACAGACGTTTAAAAGCAACTGAAAAACTATTATTAAGTGAATGAAAAAAAATAAAACTATTTTCTATTTATAAACCTACTTATTTTTTAACCTACCTAGCGATTAAAATTATAAAATGATTTGCTACTTATAACCACAGTCTGTTTTTCCATCAATGCTAGAATGCATGATTTGGTAATCGTCTACACACATATTCTTCCGGTCAACTTTTTATAAAATTTTTCTTTAAACATTTTTTCGCCGTCGAAATTCTCTGGTGTTTGTTTTCTATGTTGTGCTTCTTCTGCGCCCAACAAATGAGTTTTATCTTTTCTTCCTATGTGGCAAAGACATTCCATCTTACCTTAGAAATTCTTTGTCTGAGTCAATCTCTAGATTATATATGTTTCTTCTTCTTAGAAGGCTTATCTAGGATAGCTTCCATGTGATCAGAAAACCACCACAACAATATTAAATCAAATGATATGAAACTTTTAGGACGTTCATTTTAAAATGCTTAGCTGTCAAATTAAAGCGGAAACACACCAATGCAAAATTTAAAACTAAGCACAAACAAAAGTAACTAATTAGGCGTAGATCTTTAATAAAATAATCGATTACTTAAGCAATCAGTCACAGGTTCCATTTCAGACCTCCTGTCTAAAAAACAGTTTTATTCAAATAACGTTTTATGAGCCTTTTTGTAAACACTTGTCTGCATTCAGCATCACAAATACCCTGACAATCCGTAGATACTCATAAAGAATTAAAATATTTAAATCTGATAGAAAGTATATTAGTTATATCATTTTAATTTTGATTCTTACTTTTAGTAAAAACAAAAGCATCTGTAGATTAGGTTAGGTTAACTACCTATAGCAAACCAGGCGAAAATTTTCTTCTTAATGGAGGAGCTGTCATCGCAGAAGACTGATTAAAGAAAATTAGCTCGTATTTACGTCAAACGCAGAGAAAGCCAGGACAATTGGCCACTAAGTCAGTCCGTTTGCCTGAGCTCGAAACCTTTGAATTACCAGTCTCAGCTACCTGCGAGTTCCATAGAAGAGTATAAAATTCCGTTCCAGTATTTTGCTTTCTATCAGGTTCTTAAAACTCAAACAAAATTAATCTTGTTCTTTCACAGCTTTTTATCTTAGCAGAAGCCTAATTTATTTATAACTATAAAAAACAGTTGGTTCATTTACATTTAAAAACTTCAAGTCGAAGTTCTTAACAGATTTAACTTTGTTGGTTATTTTAAAAAACCTGCTTGCCAATTTTTTAGAATAGTTGTCTGCCTAGTTTTTATTGGTCTTGCTCTGAGACGTTTACTGACTGGAATTTTAATTTGAAGGATTCAGAGACGCAAGACAGAAAGAATAATAGATGGAAACACTTTTTTCCTTATACATTGGTTTAGTGAGAAAAAAATAAATTTCATTTACAGTGTTTCGGAATTTTGTGGGAAAATTTGTCTTTCAGAATAATTAAAGTTTCCAAATTGCATGTTAATAAATCTAAAGTGATAATAAAATAACAACAAAGCTACATCGCTAAAGTTGAATGGTTAGGAAAAATTTAGGGAAAAATCACGTACTGATAAGACAAAACAAAACATGGCATAAAATATATCGAAATTTATTTTAAGTGCTTCAAAAGATTCTTTGTATCTTTTAAGAGAATAACTACATATTTGTAAATTAAATTATCTTTACGTAAAAAGAATACATTTTGTGAAATAACAAACGGCTCTGATTCTTTTTTTAATAAGATCCTTCTTTCTGTCTCACTTTTTTTAATAGAAGGAAAACTTAGCCATCTGCAATCCAGTTTGATCAAGTTGTTCATGAAATATAAATAATAGCATGAGACTATCCAGTTATGCAAGCCTGTGTTTAATTTCAGTCTTGACAAATGGCTCCATAAAATCATTTGAAAAGAACATTTGAGGAAAATTTACTCACAACTTAACAAGACAAGGAAATTACTCACGTTATATAAAATTTAAAGTTATTTAAGTACAGCAAAGCATACAAGGGCTGTCTGCCTAAGGGAACGGATACCTTTGTAGAGGACGTTTTAAGGGAACTGGCTCGTATATAAATTAGACGTAGAGAAAACCATGAAAACGCCTACCCAGCCAGCCTGTTCGCCGGGAATTTAACCCCAGACCAAACTACTAGTGTTTAGCGATTTCCGGACTCCTCTGCTGATGGGCCTATGATAGAAGCAAAAATGCTTGCTGCTTTGTCACATCGATTTTTGTTCTGACTTGACATTTGAAATAGGAATTTGAATTGCTATACAAAATAGTTTAGAACTTAAGAGTTATCAGCAGAACTCTTACATCAGGGTACATTGTATGCAGAAAGTTTCACGATAAATGCCTTTTACCAGAAAGCCAAGCTAGTATGAGCTCATAGTAAAAGAAGGATCGCCTGAATTAGTGTAGAAAACATCACAGCTTTTGGAGCCCACAACAACAGGTCTAACTACAAGGAGTCTAGATTCAGTTCAAAATTTGATTTTAAATACATTTAATATCCTAATAAAGTTCAGAATATTGGTATAATTGAGCAGTATGTTAAGCAACACCATGAAGGAATGCGCGTAGCGATGTGAAAATAACAGGATCGGTAGAGTTAACACCCATATGCAGATGATTAAAGAAACAAAAAGAAAAGGTATGAAAAATTAAACTGTTTATTCAGTATCTAATGGGGCGGCCAAGGCAGTTAGTTATACAGGCATCTAAACAGCGAAGCATAGTGTCTATGAGGTTATTAATGGTCTCCTGAGATATTCTTTGTCCGGCCGAGTCCACTGTAGCTCTCAGTGCCTCTATGGTATGCACCTCGGGTGTCCTGTGCGCTACACGTCCGATGACATCCCACACATGCTTAATGAGAGAGAGATCAAGTGAGGCTGCTGCCCAGGGAAGTATGTCGGTTCTATTGACGTTGTTAAGAGTGTGACGTGCGATATGAGACCGGTCATTGTCTTGTTGAATAATGTAGCAGGGGCGGCCTGCACAAGTAACCGAACCATACGTATAACAACTTGTACTGCATACCAGCCCGATGTTAAACTGCCAGTAACGTGCACAAGGGTTGTCTGCTGTACGAACATGATCCCCCTGAAAACCAGCATGGAGGCGGTGTGATGATCGACGATATGGGCTGGCAGGTAACATTTACCAGGAAGCTACAACCATTTACCAGGAAGCCGCCACCTATGTCTACGGTCAGCCATGTGTAAAATGGTTAAAGGAACTCTTGTAATTGGCTGCCTTGCGCGCATCCCTGCCTCATGCAAGCTGTTATGGAGGGTTTGGCAAGAGACAGATGCCCTTTCTAGTAATGGTAAGTGGTTTTGAATATGACTTGCCGTGGCGAACAGGTCCCTACGAAACATTCGCAGAATCTGCTTATTAGTGCAATCTGACGTGCACCTGGATGATCCATTGTCTCATTGCCGTGTTCTAGGATGGTCCTGCGTCCATCGTGCCACACATCGCTGAATGGTATTTATGTCCTGTCTAACACAACTGGCATCGAAAAATCGACCTCATACATTTCTAGGATACGTTCTCGTGCCTCAGACGATAACTGCTGGTATTCAGTTTGCTTGTCTCGGAAGCATTTTCTACACTTCTTTTAATACAATAGTTCCGTTATAACAATTTGTCACTGATAAATATGCCCAACGAGCCAGCTACTGACTTTTACAGCCAGAAACTAGGTATCATGTAACCAGATGTGCACACGAATTAAATCATTTGCGTTTGTCTCTTACATCTACCGATCTTGTTATTTTCATATAGTTACGCGCATTCCTTCACGGTGTTGTAATTTAACTTTCGACGAGTGTACTATCAAATATTATTTCAATTCATTTGTTTGTAATGTAGTTTTCTATGGTGTCCGTTTATGCTAAATTTTTCAGCTTGTGTTTATGAATCAACTTTAGTAAATACATTTAATTTTGTTCAACAGGTTTTTTAGAAATCGATGTTTTCGCGCGTGCAAAAGATAAATTTTGGACATCGGAGTATTCGAAAAAGGAAGCGACTTAAGTTTCAAATAAAAAAATCATAAATTTTACAACACATGATGACTAGTTCCATTAGACACTAGACAGGAAAATATTTATAAACGACAGAAATATACATTAAAAGGAATGAATGTTGCCTTTTCTTAAGTGACACATTTCTTTCATTTTAAAGCAAGAATTTAAATCAGCTAAAGCGATAAACATCTTTAAATTAATCACGACTGGAAGAAAAGAAACTTTTGATTTAAGTTGTATAAGCAGAAATTTTGATTTAGAAAATTCAGTAGCAAAATAGCAAAAAACGACTGATCTATTTATAAAATAAATTAGCTTTGTAAGGAAAGCTTATTAGTGATATCGTAAACATTTGCAATTCATGTTTATTGGAAAACTGTTTGTTACACAAGTTCTGCCTTTTACACTTTCTAATTAATCATACTGATCCATTAAGATGGTTTATTAGCCATAACTAATGAAAATGTAATGACCCTTAGATGATTTAATCCTTTTAAATTAGTTTTAGTTAATTACTCGAATTTCTTCCATTGATTTTCCATCAGATTAAATTGATTTATCCTGAGAAATACCAAATTTTGTATTTTGCACTATTGTAACTAAGGCTTAAATACGAAGTTAATGATCCATTAAAGTTATTGCGAAATGAGAACGCATTAGAACAATGCGTATTAATTTAAGTGAAAGGCATTCTGTAGAAAAGCATTCTCAAAAGGTGTTACACAAAGGGTTTTATGCAAATGTAATCTTACTAAGACAATATAGATGCTTTAACCTTTTATTACTACAACCTTTAAAGATCAGTATAATTCTGAACATTATTCAGTTGTTTAAAAGGCTATTTAGTTTAATTGCGTATTACGTAATGCAAACAATAAAATGTACAAGACTATTTATAATTTGGTATTGATTTACTAAAGGTGTAAACTACAACGTTATTTTAAATAAAGACAATTAATAATGTTTTTACACAACAAGTTTTTATTTAAAATGGGCATACACTAAAAAAAGAAAAGTAATTTATCGTACAGTAAATAATTTTAATTACTAAATTCATCTATAATTTTGCTTCTCGAATCATAAAAGCATGGGGTGCCTAATAACGAAATCTATTAATTTAATTGCATTTTCAAAGGCCTGTGTAATTCCATTTTCAAAGGCCTGTGTAATTGCATTGGCAAATGTATATAATCCTTAAAATAATCATGGGCACTCCACACTTCGTAACTAGTCCGATAGGAAAAAAAGTATAAAAGTACGTTAAAAAGAATTGATGACAAAATTCCTACCGCAGCGAAGCACCATGATTGAACTAAATAAAATTATTAAAAAGGAAGTGGTTAAATTTGAAATTTAGAAAAATATTATCACAATATTATCAGTTTTATAAATTATCAATTTATAATTCATAAATTTAAAAAAAGTTGCTTTTATAATGAATATATACTAGTGACATATTAAATTAATAGTTAATATATACTAGTGACATATTCATTCTTAATAGTTAATATATACTAGTGACAGTTAAATATATACTAGTGACATATTCATTCTTTCAATAAAAAATAAGATCAATTTGAGTGGATATATGACATAAAATATGAAAAGCACTATTTTGAAAAATTAATGTGATTATAAATTAATTAAAATCAGAAACAAATAACGCAAATGCAAATCTTGCAAAAAATTGTATCACTTATATTTAACAATCTGGTAATAAATTAAGGAATTTCTTAGAAAATTATCTAAATCCAAATTATCCTTCTGGAAATGCATGCCTTGATTTTCTGAGGGCTCATCTATGTTGTCTGATTTTATTACGCGATCAACATGTGCAATAGATCAAGCGTTAATAGCATTATCATCTGTTTCCTACGATTTCCTACTTACAATTGCATTGTAACCTAATTACGTTCTTTTTCATTTCATGCATGATGCATTGTATAATATAATCTGCAACCAGTTTCAGTACATATGTTTTATCGTTCAGTTCAATCAACTAATCACGTTGTAACAATTTAGCTAAGTAAATTTTAGTGTTTGGTACTTATACCTAAGAAAGTCATAAATGTGAATATCCTGAAACAGAGAAAAGCGGCTACGCTGTGATTGATTTATTATGTACTAGTACGCAGTGTGAGAAGGCCTATTACATTACACTCGGAATATTTTTGGTATTGAAGTATTCTGGATTTATATTAATATATATTAGTAGTATCAAAACTACTAATATATAAACATATTAGTAGTTTTGATGGTGAATTTGCAGCAATTGAGATGGCTTTACAACAGCTTCGCTGCCGTAAGATCTCTTTTCTAAAGCCGTAGACTTCTCGAACTTTAGGTGTTTCTTTTAGGTTCTTATTACCAGGAGATGCAGGTAGAAGTAGGCTGTACGGTTATCGTGCAGTTGTTCTAGCTCTGGAATTCCATCCGAAATTTGATGGAGTATTTTGATGGAGAATTTTTCTGGAGTTTGAAACTGCACAGTTAGTGAGGCGGGACTATAAACGTACGACAAATGGTGCACTTCTGATCTCGCGGCTCAAATGTATTACTGGATGCCGAATGCCTTATCGACTCAATAACATTATGATAAGGCGCCGGCTCTTCGTCGAGTAGAGGGAAATATACGAGCAAATTTCGTAGCAAAGAAAGGAACGACTAACCTCCATAAATTCAGACATTTTATGATATTTCACTCTGCTAAAAGATAAACGTGTGCGTGAAACATTTAGGAAAAGGATTGACAATGTCTTCTGGACAAGGGATATAATATCTTATATTCTAATGGAGGTACAGCAGTAGTACCATTCCGTCTTTTGAGTGGACAGGATTGCCTTAGTGTTAGACCCAAGAATTCTCCAATATGTTCTCCTTGTGGTTATGGACAATCCGTTGATAAAGGACACTTAAACACATGCTCTACACCTAACAGTTTTAATTCTTTCACAATAGTACTGGAATGCAAGACAGCTAAAGGTAAAAAAATGAAGCATTGTAAATAAATAAAATAAATAATATTTGGAACTTCTATAATTTATGTACTTATTTTTTAATTATTAATGTATATAACTCCAATTATTTCGTTTATGCCCCATGTCTGCTCGTATATCCTGTGTATGCACTATATTTAGAGTATTTTATAAATAGTTGATGTTTTGTTGTCTTCGAGGCACCCAAAGTTCACATACAGTTTCATTAGTTTCCTGTACTCCCTGAGCAGTCGCCACATATATTTTTCAAATTTCCGCACAGTACATGATGTAGATTATATCCGGTTGGTAGCCATCCTGACACAGAACGTGGCGGCAAGAACTAATCCGGCGGCATTCTGCTTCGTTCTAATTATGATAACAATACATATACTTAAATTGCTGTGAGGAAGACATATTGAAAAAGGAATAACAGAATCAGCAGCCATTTATAAACATACTCGATCAGTAAATCACTTTATTGATTATGATTACTGATTATGTTTAAGGAATGGGCAAAGTTATTATCGCATGACTTTGCCCATTCTTCAAACATGCATTGTATAGAAAAATGGCGCAACTAAACAAAAACAAAAATTATGTTATACAGTGTTACACAAAGTGCGCCTATAAAGTTATTGGAGAATTTCTTATAAATAAGAAAAAGATTACTAACTCAAACAAATGTATCTCATTCAAAATAATCACCAGAGGAGTCTATACAATTTTTCAAACGTTTTTTCACAAAGGAGTCTATACAACGAAACACTGTTTATAGGCGTTGGAAGTAACCGTGTGCAAAATTAGCCTTTTTATTTGATTTAACAACCGAGAAGGTTTTAAATCCCTGCCCTTTCATGGTCTTCTTAAGCTTCGGAGAAAGGAAAAAAAAAGCTGACGATAAGTGAGAAGAATATGGTGGATAATTTATCACTGCAGTTGAATGCTTAACAAGATATTGTTGCACAGATAGTGCTGTATGGGGGTAAAAGAAACCATTACTCAGAATCAATAACTCACCTCATACTGTGTCTTAATCGTAAAAGCACCCATATGTAAAAACATTGATTGATTGATTTTCAGAGATAATTTCATGATAAATAAGTCCTTTGTAATCAAAAAATGCAATAAGCATTGCCTTTGATTTCGACATTCGAACTTTTTTATGTAAGAGAAGATGGTCCTTGTTAATGTGCAATTTGTATTCCTGTTTCTAGACCATATAATAGATACCTATTCTCATCTCTCACTATGATATACTTTTAGAAGTTCTTGTGTCTGGGTAATCAGTAAAACTTCACAGCAAGCCTTTATCTCAAAATACAAGGCACAAAGCATAAATTTCCTTATTTTCAGATTTTCTAATAAAATTAACCTACGTTTCTTTGTTGTTGTTTTTTCTCAGACATCTGACGAAATTAGACAAGGTCCAAAAGACCGTCGACCACAACGAGGGTATTGGAATAAATCCCTAGAGAGGCCCAAGAAGCCTAATATGTGCTCGGCAGACGCCTGATGTTTTCTGCACTTGGAGCATATGTAAAACATTTTCATGTCTTGCTTGAAAGAGACTGCGAAAATAAAGCCCGGGTAAGGACTTTTAAGCTGGATGAGTGGTATACCGATTGCATTGTAATAGAAAGGGAGATGTATTACTAGATGTTATAAGAGTCCCATATGCAAAATTTCATTGTTTTAGGAGTAATCGCTTTTGAGTTTTGCGAGATTCATATGTGCATCTGTACAGACGTCAAAAAAGTCTGTTTTGAATCTCCATTTTAAAAATCCGTTTGGGAAAACTTTATTCTGTCCGTACGTGTAAGTGCCACTCAAAAAACCGTCAAATTTAATTCGGGAATGGTCAAAATGAATATTTACTCTCAAATATGATACCGAAAATCTTTCGCAATTACAATGCTTCCTTTACTTTGTACAAAGAAGTAAAAATATAGCATAAGAATAATAAAACAAACAAACATAAATGCATAATAGTGCAAAGTAAATGCAATCTAACGCGCATGAAAATGCAAATAAATGTAAATAAATGTACAAAAATATTTACATAATTTTTACAACATATAATTGTATGATTTCTATGTCTCGAAGGTTATTCTTCGAAATTTATGTTACATTTGGGGAAAAAAAGTAAATAAACTATATACATGTTTAAAAACTGTGATTTTTGCTATTGATAATAGATGTAAAATAGAAACAACCGAAATGAAACAAATCAGTTTGTGCGTGCTTGTCACGTACAGCCAACATTCATATCTAAGAAAGTAATTAAGAAAAACCTTTCTTTTGTGTACAGTCTTCAAATATTACATATTTAATGTCAAGCGAAATTCCGCATGTCGTACGTTTTCTTCTGTCCGCCTGTTTTCTTCTACAATAAGGCAAAAACAAAGAATTTATGAAAGGCGTTATTTCATAAATATTAATTTTTTATTTTAATTTAATTATAAAATAAACATTAATTTTTCAGTTAATGACTACCTAAAGAAAAAAATATGAAAATATTTTTTTCAGAATCGTTTCCTATTGCAGAACGAAAAAAGGAATACATCTATATTGTTTTTCCATTTGAAACTTAGAAAGGAATTTAATAACTGAGCTTTATATATACTGAATATACTTTCTATGTAGGGAATTGTCCTACATAGAAAGAAGGTGGAAATCTTTTCTGTTGAAAAAATAAACAAGAATCTGAAGATGAAGAATTTTACTTCAGTGAATGAAAATAAAAAACCTCGGTTTCCAATTCAGGCTTATGTTAACATTATCTTGTTCTCTTTTATTCCTGAAAGCAAATAAGATAAACTGGACAAGAAATATTTAGATAAAAAAAGACATGAATTTTTTATTCGTATTTAGTTAACATTCGTATTCATTTTGTCCGTAAGTATTGAATAGAATAAGTTTCTCTTTCCTTTATTCTTGTGTTGGAAACGGAATAAGAGGATGTAAAATTTATTTTGGCATACCTATTTGCTTGCACCAAGAATCCGTACTTCTTCCCTCAGTCGATGGAAGTACAAGAAATTAATTATTCCGAATTCTGCCTCAGGCTAAGTTTTGACATTTTAAATTTTTTTACAAGAATCGGAAATCTGTTCTTCATGAATAATCGTTAAACAGAATTGTAGGCAACTTAAAAATGCTTTAATCTTTGTATTGTTTTCTAGATTTTGATCAATGTTGCAATCTGGATATTTTAATATCTTAATTAATCGTTTGCTGAGAAGGCTTACTTTGCCATTTCCCGCGATTTATGTTTTATTTTCTGTCTGAATTATTTTATCGATAAATTTGTTTTCTTTTCAATAGGGTAGCGAAAATCAAATTAATATTTAATGTACTTTAATAATATTTCTTTAAAGATTTTATCGGAAATTAAGATAACCTCTGCCACGCAGTGCAAATGGACAGTCATTTGTATTGTTTAAGGTTTACATGTAATACTAGCTTTTCCAAAAATGCACCAGGACTGCTTTTAATTAATTATTTTTCCTTCATATTTTTCTTTCTTCTTAAAAACGTATTTTAAAATGTTTTTATTTAATACTGGTCTTTCGAGAAATGCATCAATGCTACTTTTAATTAAATATTTGTTCCTTTTACATATATATATATATTGTATTCAGCTTAAAAAGGAACTTCAAATAGTAAAGGAAAATTTCCGCTCAAATATTAATCTTACTTTTTACATAGGACAGCGCACGATCTTAAGCTCTCAATATGCATAATAGATTTATTTTTATAAACTAAATATTTAATTTAAATTTTAGGAAATTTCAAGAATAAAATTATAACAAAATCATTCGGTCTTTATGATCTGCATTTCATTACTTCCTAGTCTGTTTAAATTTTATTTTACCAAATCAAATAGATGGATTTAAAAATATTCATTTAAGACACCATTAATTTCTTAGTAATAAGTACAGAATGCAGCGACTGTGCTTGTAACTACACTGCTGGCCACCGTAAACGCAACACCCTGAAGGAAGCATGCAAATAACATGAAATTTAGAACATGCATTAGCGGAAGTGAGATATGCAAATGATTAGAATTTCAGCGCAGACGCACATCACGCGCGCCTGTGGCGCCACTTCAAAGCTTAAGGCTTGGAGTTTTCGACGATTTCAAGTTCAGCAATTGTGTTTTTCTTGTGGTTTTTGCAAAAAAAAAATCAATTATGCCTGATAATAAACAGCGATCATCCTTTGATCAAGTATCCGAGTTCGACAGAGGAAGGATAGTGGCCTACCAAGAGTGTTGATTACCTTTCAGGGAAATCGGTAGTCATTTTGGACGACCAAACAACTGTAATGCGAATATATGACCGTTGGATGCAGGAGGGTACGACGGACAGACGTGTTCGATTGCATCCACCCCAGTGCACCACTTCACGTGATGACAGGAACATTTTGCGCATGGCAGTGACGGACCGCTCAGTCACATCACGAACAGTTATTTACTACAGTTATTATTTACGAACAGTTATTTTTTAGTTATGTACTAAATAAATTTTTTTGTGATATCTTTTGTCTTTCTTGGTGTTGCAATTTGGGTGGCCAGCAGTGTATGCGTAACTCAATGCAACATTTTGAGTAGACGTATAAGCTAATATTGTCTAAGATGAAACAGAACTTAGTAAGGATGTCAAAGAACCTTTTATGCAGAATTTAAAGAAATTTAACAGAAGGCAATTGTCGTGCTTACAAACCACCCAGCATTCCTGGCGTCACTCAAAATGATTGAATTTCAATTTAAGACTAAGTCGTAAGTTAGCCAAAGGCTAATCAGAAATGATTTACGTTCAATTTGGCTCAAACTTAAACGGGCGTGATAAGCTTTATTGGAAAGAATAACGCAACGCCGAAGACAGCCTGCTATCGACGAACTGCACCTACTAACGTTGGCTTTCAGCAAGCAAAACATGATCTGATTAAGCAAACTAAAATTCTTCATTACATACTGTCTCTTTCTACCTCATTTCAATACGCGCGAATTAAAAATTAGTATTCTGGTGGGAAAACGGAAAAGGAGAATGACAATGAAAATATTCAATATTAAAAAAAAATCTGAAAGCTTTCAGATTTTACACTGCGCTTTTTTTAACGTTTTGTGGGTTACCTTTATTTATTAAATATCATGCTCTTCCACTTAAACCATAAAATTCAGTTCAACAGTAATATCGCAAAATAATTTTTAAATGAGCATATCTTTAGTATTTCCGATACACAATTTCGCGCGCTGGAGACAAATATGTTTTTTTTTCTACAGCGTTGCCATTGCTGGCTTTGAAATCGTTGAGCAACGGCTGGAAACGTACGTTATTCAAAATTGGAGGGCTCTAGGTACCGTTGTTTTATCACAATGCGACAACATACATACATACATTTATGTAGATTCTTCAATATTTAATTTCTTTACATGTAATACAGGGCTCTAATATTTGGTAGCAACAATTTGAAAAGTGAACCGAGATTTACAGTGAACCAACGCAAAATACCAAAACGAAATTAATAGTCCTTCAGGGCAAATTGCCTCTTTGGACTAAAAATATCTCGTTAGACGAAAATAAATAAATCATTACAACAGTTTGTATCTGCGTGAATTTCCTTTATCATTATTTCCGTTATTATTTAAAACTGATTGTGCCTTTATATAATTTAAAGTTGTAAATATTCTTTTAGTTTCTAGTCAAAGATTTCTCGAAGACATCTGAAACCACAAATTTACAAAAGATGCAAAAATTATCAAATAAAAAAATAACAACATACGCGAAAAAAACTTTATAAACCCTGGTTTCTACACTCCCCTAAATAATCTAGAAACCAGGATTTATAATATTGTAATCCTAGAAGGGATCAAAAGTAATATTGACGCGATATATGAGTTTTTTAAGGCCGTCATAACTACGTCGCAAGATAAAGTTTTCCTTAAATAGTTGGAAATATCTGAAACAATGTATTAAACAAGTTTTATGAGTAGCTAATGATTTTCCATTTTATGAGTAACTGATTCCACCATTAATTTTCTCAAATGTCCTTTAAGAAACTAATCTTAAAATAATTATCTGACTTTCAATTTAATGGTGATGTTATACACACAGCTAATACTATATTTGTATTGCAAAAACTATTAGTGTAAACTGTTTATACTATGACAGCACCTTAACAGTCTTCCTCACTTAAATGTAGTTTGGGAAGAGGCACTGTCGATTAAATCCGAGGCAAGAATGATTATGAATTATGCTTCATCAGATACCAATATACAGACTATAACGCTTTTTAAAACGAGAAACATGAAAAATTATCTGTGCCCTCCAGAAGTTCGAACACAAGATCTTCTACTAACTGAAAGTGCTAACCACTACATTACAACAGCACACACGGGAGAAATACGATGACTCCCTACAAAACAGGAAGAAATAATGCGTTTAATTCAACTTTTACTGTATTGTAAATTTCAGTTTTAACTTCGTAAAATACGCTAAAGACAACTTTGGAACACCAGAAAATATTTATTTTAAAATGAAATAGACTAAACTGTAATGTATTTGCGGGACACTTCAACACCTACGTGGCAGAGAAGACGAACAACTTCATCTACTTGCATCTCAGAACCTTTCTGCTTTCGGAATTTAAATCAGGAAGCTTTCATATAAGTTTCTATTCGGAATCCAGAATGCCAGCACATGATGTGCTCTGAATTTAGTTAGCCAATATACTATTTTATTGCAGTTTTCATGTCCTTTAGCAATTGGATGAAATTTTCTTGATAAAAATGAAATACCTTTTATGTGAAATTAATTGAGCAAGACTTTTAAAGTGTTACCGGACAAGAGAAATTCGGAAATAAAACTGAATGCCATAATCAAGGAAGTTCTGATATCGCCAAAGAGAATTTACTTGCGGAGCCCATGATTCCTTCATGCGATTCCAATTATTCTTCAAGCAGCTATCCTATTTTGTTATATCTTACATACTAGCCCTTCAAAACAAAGGTCGAGAAGGCTGGGTGGCAGAAAAGTACAGATTTTTTAAAAATCACGAAGCTTTATTTTTACACATAATCAAATCATTTCTTAGTAGATAGGATATTTCTAGATCATAAGCAATTACAATATTTTTTATATGCACGTTATATCATCGTAGAATAAGAACAAAGGAGGTCATAGCAAAATAGAGATTTTTTTTGCAAGGCGGAAGCTAGGGAAAGGAATGCTGCAGAATAATGTAGTTAACTCACCAGCGGTATTTATACTAAGTCTGTACTTGTAGAGGCAAGCTATGATTGGTTAATATTAGTTTTAATTACCCTTTTCCAGTAGAGTTACATAACACAGAAAAATCTCGAATTTGGGAGAACAGGTAAATTTAGGGGAACAGCACCAAATCTAGAATGTTAATTTTCAGGTCGCCAATTATTCTTAAAGCAGCTATTGTATTTTGTTATATCTTACATTTATACTGTACACCATTAAAACAATTTAATAATAGAAAACTCTGAATTTATAAATTGCAGACCATTCCTTTGAAATAAACTTGGACCACTGATAACTTTATCAGTATCAATGTTGTTAAATATCTGGTAGGAAGTATAGTTATCAATGTTTTAAAATAAAATTTATTCTAACTATTAAAATAATTAACTGGGTGCATTACTTTATAAAAAAGGCGAAAAATTCCAAATCCTTTAAACAAATTCAAAACAAATATTATGCTAATAACAAATCTAATTTTACTTGGAAATACACACAAAATTGGGAACTAAACATAAAATAAAAAAGCAGTGTGGGTCTTTGGTCTAGTTTTCAAGTTCATAAATTAAGATATGGTGAGAGGGAAAACATTCCAAATTTCAAATTTAATTATAACGACGTAGCCAATAAATAAAACAACACTGTCAATTATATCCTGACAGAAAATATTTCATAATGACATAATTGAGTTGATAAATACATTATTGTGGTCTACAGGTCTAAACGAGAACATGAATTGAGAATGGTTAATACTTTTAAAAAATAAATATATCATTTATAGTTCACCGTTTGAGGGTAATTTAGAGAAGTTTCAGGAATTTTGGTCATAATTTGATAATGCAATTCATAGTAACGAACGCTTATCTAAAGTAGTAGATAAATATTTACCACACCTTAAAGCTTTCTTAAAAGAGCCAGCCTTAATTAGTGTTCAAGGACTATTGGTATCAGAAAATAATTATGATTTAGCAATGGACTTGCTTAAAGAAAGGTATGGGAAAAAGAAATTATTGTAAGATTTCGTATTAACCATTTGCTACTAAATTTAAATGCTGTAAAATCGGCTTCGTGTTTGAAACAGTTACGGGAGTTATACGATATGATAAAAATCCAAGTAAGCGGTTTACAAACTCAGAAATCCAAGTACGCGGTTGGTGTTGAACTGAATTCATACGGAAGTTTGTTGTTCCCACTTCTAACCAAACTTATTCCAGATTCTGTTGTGCTAGAATTTTATAGATAGCATAAGAAAGACGATTCTTGAAATGTAATAGAAATATTAAAGTTTTTTAGAAGAGAAATAGAAACGCGAGAACGAACATTTTTGTTTCGACAAACAGGAGACAATTATGAATCAGTTAAAAGCGTAGAATATAGACAGTCGATTAATTGTTATGTATTACTTATTTCAGTTGTGATTTAAATTGTTTTAAAGGTAATGTTGTAACTTATTTTGCTTCAGACTTAAAGTTTAATTTGTTTTAATTTTTTGTAGTTGAACTTAAGTGTCTTTGGTTTGTTCAAAAGTAATTGTAGTCATAGTCAAGAGTAATTAATTTTTCTTCTTTACTTTTGGTTGGTTAACTATTTAAATTTCTGTTTAGTTAATTATTATTTTTTCTTAACCTTGGTTGTTAATGTTAATCTCTTGATAAGTTGATCCTTAAGGTCAATCTTTTTAAAGTTTTGTTTACACAAGTTGGTGTTTAAAGTTTAATTAAAGTTTTATGTGCCCCCTTTTCTGCTAAATTTGGGATCCATATTTTCTGACTATGGTGGTCGTTTTGGTGTTGTGGAGAATATATATAAATTTTCATACTTGATTTATATAAAAATTTTCATACTTGATTATTGTATCAAGTATGATAGTAATTTTTAACTGAAGTAATTTTTATTTCCTTACTATGGTGGTCGTGTTTGGTGTTGGAATAAACCCTAGAAAATTATCCATGTAATTATTATATTTTTATTTAAGTACT
Organism: Stegodyphus mimosarum; assembly: GCA_000611955.2. NCBI lineage: Eukaryota > Metazoa > Arthropoda > Arachnida > Araneae > Eresidae > Stegodyphus > Stegodyphus mimosarum. Next base: position 988,455 of record KK115134.1, read on the forward strand.
TATCAGTATTGAAGTTAATTTGTATGTAAGATCAATAAATAACACTTATCCCTTCAAAACATTTCCGTTGCTTTTCCAAATTATTTATGGGTTTGTTTTCGATTTCTTCGCCCGCTAGACAGTAGTCTGTGAAACATCTGTCAACATTAGTAACTTTTGCACCCTGCGGTAGAGGCTAGATTCTACATTACTAACCCTGCCGCAGGGTCAGGGGGGCGGGGTGTTTTGCTTACTTGCAGGCTTTTCCTATGCTGGAATGGGACCCCTCGTCGAGGCTAGCGGTGAATGAACTTGGTGTATCAGCGATTATTCGCCAAGTCCTGGAGTATTTACTACATTGGCTTCACCTTCCTGCGTGTTTTTTCCCTGGGGTTGCCAGTTGGCGGTTTTCCTACCATCAAAAATCGCCAATCCAGCGGTCTTGGCGTTTTGAGTAAAAAGGCTTGGGAGCTGGCGACGTGGAGGACTGACGGAAGACTGACATGCAGCCATTTTGACGGAAGGAGACGGAGCTGAAAGCGTCAGCGTTATCAGAGAAACATCGATGTCGGAAGAAATAGACCAGAGAAGGATACTATGGAGGGCGACGAAAATGTCTAAACTTATTCACATCTGATCACTTCTTTTTTTTCTCTCCCTAGAAAAACCGGTAACCATATCTACAATGTATCACTGTTTACATCACTACTACATCACTGTTTGGAACGTCAAATTGTGTAGCGCAGGGATGTTGGCCGAAGTTTGTTTGTCGTCTGTATCTACAATGTTAAATTCCCTGTTTGGACTGGTATGATTGTTTTTACTTTTTTTCCACTCCACCGCCACCTATGTAACTAATTGAAAAATTTTCAGTTTTATTTAAAAAATTCGCAATTTAATTTTAAATTT
>KK115134.1:989605-1058873 GCA_000611955.2 Stegodyphus mimosarum
AGAAAAATTAATTACACAAGCAACTTAAAATCAGCGTTAACCAAAACTGTCAAGAGAACAAATTAAATGACTACAATTACTTTTAAACAAACCAAAGAAACTTAAGTTCAACTACAAAAAATTAAAACAAATTAAACTTTAAGTCTGAAGCAAAATAAGTTACAACATTACCTTTAAAACAATTTAAATCACAACTGAAATAAGTAATACATAACATAATAAATTTTCGGAAAAGAGGAATAGATTTCAGAAGCTTAAAGAGAAAAGGCAAGCTTCGATTCCTAACGCAACCGCACTCAGCGCATTTCAGAAAATTTGCATTTTTTGCAATAATTCTGAGCACAGTTCCGAAAATTGTGATAAGGAACGTGAACAGAAGTTAGAAAGTTTAAAACGAAACGGAAGATGCTTTTTATGTCTGCAAAAAATCATATGGTTCAGTCATTGTCTCGTTTTGCCTTCGAACATGAGAAGAATTAGTAATGGGAATGAGTGTAAACAGTTATTCAATGAAACATCTCGTTACAACACAAACAGTTTATTTACAAATCTAAGAAGTGACAGCTGTAGTTTCATCATCTCAAAACAACACTTAAAAATATAAATGGCGTTAAGATAACACTCATTAATTATCAAATACACATGAAATGCCACTCGAAGCCATTTATCTCATAAATATATCAACCAACTCTAAATGGACTGCCCTGTAAACAGCGCAGGTCAATAAACAGATCCAAGATTTCTTGTTGCCTCTCAAGATCACTGATCCAGCGAGGTCCACACCAAGATTTCGAATACAGTTGCTTCTCGTAGTTTGTCTTCTGGAGAAGGCGCGGTACAAGTTTCTAGGTTTCTTGCAGAAAATCTCCTACACACTGTGCATTGATTAATGAGAGAGCTCACAGTTTTACAAGCGTTTAGAATCCAAAATCTCTCCCGTAGAATATTTATCAAAATTTCCGTACCAGCGTGTGCATTTTTCTCTTGATAATATGGCACAAATCTCTTGACAACCTCATGATTGGATGAAAGAACAGTTGGCATTTTCAATTCTTCCGTATACTCACGAAAGGTAAGTTTAGTTTTCAGTCTCACTTTCATCCTTGAATACTCCTAAAGTTTTTAATTTCTCGTCTTTTTCATTCAAAAAACAGTCTTCTTGAACCATTTAAATCAATAACTTCTCAGCCTCAAAAATTTCATCAGAATCAGACTTTCCATGCTTTCTCTCAATTTGTTCGGATCGACGATTGTAGGCAAATCTTAGGAACCAGGCAGCTAGATTAAGTATCTTTTTGTACTTTGAAAAATATCTGTAATACGTAATACCAATCTTTCTTAGTAACCAAGCATGTAGAAACTAAACATTTTGTTACAGATGAAACTATGCTCTTCTTTTCTGTAAAAATCTCACTCTCGTCTAAATTTAAGCCATCTTTTGGCCAATCTTCTTCAGGCAAGTAGAGCCAACTTGGTCCTAGCCACTAGTTAGATTTCAACAAATTTAGAACTGAACAATCTCTACTCGGGAGATCAGTCGGATTCATACATTCAGGCTTATGTCTCCATGAATTTTTATTTGTCAGTCTTTTTATTTCTTTCACTCTATTCTGGACAAAGACATTCCAGTCTTCTTCTCTCGTTATCCAAGCTAAAACAGTGGAAGAATCGGTCCAGAAGTAAACTTCTTCACTCTGCATCTCAGATAAAATTGACGACGAAAGTCGTGATGCTATAGTAGCTGCAAGTAATTGCAGGCTCGCGATAGTAGTTTCTTCTTTTTCAGTTGGTGCAACTCTACTTCTGGCTTGTATCAGCTGTACTTTAACAGAATCAAAAGTTTTTACTCGGATAAAAGCGACCATGGCGTAAGCATGTTTACAGGCATCACAGAAAATATATACTGAAGTATTTTCACTTGTATTCCTTGAACCAAAATATCTGGGAAAACGGATCTTATCTAGATAGTCAATGTCTCTCAGCCATTTTAAAAATGCAGTTCTCGTACAGGTACCAACTTCTTCATTCCGTGTTATCTTCTGCTTCCACGTTTCTTGAAGCAATAATTTAGGGATAAGGGTGACAGGACAACATATACCAAGAGGACCAAACAATCTATGAGCTGTAGCTAAGATTAACCGTTTAGTTACTTTTTCAAAACATAACTCTTTTATACTACCAGTATTTATAAGTAGAGTGTCAGATTGTTTATTCCATATTAAACCAAGCACATTCGTATCGGCAGAAGCATCATCATTAATATCATTGAACTCTCACACTCTAAGCTCAAATTTTCTCTCAGCCATTACTTCAGTTGATACAGTTATAAAGAGATCGAGTTCGTTTTCATTTTTGACACAACTGACACAGGTGTCAACATAGAAACTATGCATAAGTTTTTGAATGATACTCTTTGGATATAAGGATTCACCACTTTCTATTTTCTCCAAAATAGTTTGTAAATGAAGCTCAATATTAGAGTTTAGAAGAAAAGGGCTGCTTGCTACACCAAAAACTACACGATATCACACTTCAATAGGTGAAACATTTATTTGTAGAAAGGCTCTTCGTATATCAGCAATAACACCTATCTCCTCTTTTCGAAATCGTGTTAAAATGCTCGGAATCTGCTCTGTTAGTTCGATGCTTAGGCCAAAGTAAACCCCTTTACTTTCTCATAAAAAAGAACGAGTTCAAAATGTAAATGTAAAGAAGCTCCACTGTTGCCATACGTAATTTTCCAAATTAGTTAAACAAAGATAATATTAGATACAGGTTCAACTTGACAGTCATGTAAATTGAAAGAGCGTTTCTTGACATGTAAAAGTAAACATGCTAGACTGATTTGTGACGCCAAATGCATCTCGCGTCAAACAGAGTGTCGCGAAGAACTGATGAATAATAAAATAAAATCTCAAATTAATACGTTATTTAAGTCTTGCAATGAATCACTACGAATTATCTGACTCTTCAACGTATTTAAAGAACGCAATAATTAATGATAGTGAACCGATTGAATGTTTGATAGACACTGGAAGCAGTGTTAGTCTTATAAAATCTTTGGTATCTTTGAAATTGCAACTGCCAATACAACCGAAAACAAAAACATTGTTTGGAATCGGAAATATTAAACGCACGTCTGCAGTGACCTTGGGTAATTTTCATGTTTCACTTGGAATCGACGAAATCCAAACAACTGCGAATTTGTTTATCGTAAATGATGAGGCACAGCCATATGATCTACTTCTTGGTAGAGCTATTTTAAACTATCAAATTTGGGCTTATGGGAAAATAGGGGATTCGTTTAACATATGGCACACTAATAAAATTCCATTCGCGCAATTGATAAACGAAATGGAGAGTAAACACTTTAAGTTATATTTTGAGACACCAATAGAAATAAAAAGTAACACCATAAACTTTGTGCATTCTGTAACCCCGGGTATAAACAATGGACTAATTTTATTTCAAAACAAGCATGGAAGTCCAGATTCAGTAATGAAAGTAACTGATGGTAGGGTAATAGTCCCAGTTGTGAACATAGGACATAATAACATCAGATAACAAGGAAACCAGCGTATTAGCAGGGTAATAGATATAACAGAAGATTGGGAATTAAAGGAAATAGATTCGCCTAATATAAACACAGATGAAGCACAAAACCATGTATTTTCCATTTCTCAAAATATTCACCAATTAAGTTAGACGATATCAAATTTGATGAGACAACTACATATAGTGAAAGAACTGATATCTTAAAATTATTAAATGAATTTAGGGATTGCTTTGCTCTTAATTTAAATTAATTAGGTTGCACAGACGTAATAAAATGGACATCAAAGAAATTGACGGGAGTAAGCCTCTGTCTTCTCGCCCATACAAAACAAATTCAGCTGAACGTAATGTAATAAAAGAAATTCTTAAGGAGTAGAAAGATAATGAGATAGTTTCTGAAACTAGATCGCCTTACGGTAGTCCAGTGTTACTAGTAAAGAACAAAACAGAGGAACATAGACTGATAATTGATTACCGCAGACTTAATAATCAGACAATAAAGGTTAAGTTCCCTTTGCCTCGAATACATGATCTTTTGGAATGTTTTGGCAGATGTAAAATGTTCACTACTCTGGATTTAGCCCATAGTTATTTACAAATACCATTAAGTGAACAAGCTGAATTGAAGACAGCGTTCATTACTCCAGATGAAACAGGACAATTAGAAAGGAGGGCATTTGGGTTAGTAAAGGCTCTTGCTGAGTTTCAACGCTTAATGTCGTATGTCCTAGGCCCCTTGTTGAACATTAAGGTGTTGTGTTATATGGATGACATACACAGTCCAGTCACATTAATGTGACCATCTGTCAAAAGCCACAATAACCACCTTTCGCAGAGCGGACTGCTGCGAGACGTGCAGGAAGAGAGTCACATAGGTCCCTGAAGGTGTTCTCTGGGATGTTGAGCCATGCCGACTCTAATGCCGTGGCCAGCTGCGCTAGATTACGCGGTTGAGGATCCATGGCGCGAACAACTCGATCGAGATGGTCCCACAGATGCTCGATTGGGTTTAAGTCAGGTGAGTTTGCTGGCCAGGGGAGGACGGTAAACTCATCCTGGTGCTCTTCGAACCACGCACGTACACTGGCAGCTGTATGGCACCTCGCATTGTCCTGCTGGAAGATGCCATCATCCTGAGGAAAAACAATGCGCATGTAGGGGTGAACATGGTCCGCAAGGACAGATGCGTACTTGTATTGATCCATTGTGCCTTCCACAATGATCAGTGAACCTAGAGAATGCCAGGAAAACATTCCCCAGACCATAATGCTCCCGCCTCCAGCTTGGACCGTTCCGGCAATGGTTGCAGGGTGGTTCCTTTCAGAGGTTTCACGCCTTATACGCCAACGTCCATCTGTCCGATGGAGCATAAAACGCGATTCATCCGAAAACGCAACCTGTCGCCACTCAGTGGACGTCCAGCTGCTGTACTGGCGTGCAAATTCTAGCCTTCGCCGTCGATGAACAGCAGTCAGCATAGGTGCACGAACCAGGCGTCTGCTTCGGAGGCCCAGACGCAGCAATGTTCGCTGAATAGTACTTTGGGAGACACTTTTGGTAGCCCCTTGGTTCATTTTGGTGGTCAGTTGCTCAACGGTAGCCCGTCTATCTGCCCGAACGCATCTCCGCAACCGTCGTTCGCCTCTGTCATCTATGGCCCGTGGTGCACCACATTTGCCACGTCGCTGATTTTGGACAGTCCCATTTTGCCATGCACGGTACACTTTTACCACGGCGGCACGCGAATAGTTCACAAACTCAGCCGTTTCGGAAATGCTTCCACCCTTGGCCCGAAAGCCAATGATCATGCCCTTTTGGAAGTCGGATAAATCGCTTCGTTTCTGCATTACGCCAACGATTGAAATGTTTTCCGAAGCCCTCACACACCCTTTATATACGCTCAACTGCACTGTGCTGCCACCTGCCTTCTGTGATTGGTTATTTAACTCTGACATGGAAAGTACGTGGTGGTCACATTAATGTGACTGGACTGTGTACTTATTCCTGCAAATCTTGGGAAGAGATGATTTTGAAATTAAAGGAGGTATTAAAATGCCTAAGAAAAGCAAATTTAACCTTGATATTATCTAAATGCGAATTTGGGAAAAGAGAAGTATATTTCTTGTGTTTTATTATAAACGAAGATGGTATCAGATCGGGCTCTAGAAAAATAAAAGCCATAACATAATTTCCAGAACCAAAGAATGTGCACGAAGTGCGAAGATTTTTGAGTCTAACTGGATTTTTCAGACGATTTATGCCGAAGTATTCATTAAAAAGCGAACCATTTAACAAGATTGACAAAGAAGAATCGAGACCTGGAGTGGAAGCAGGGACAAAAGAAGACGTTCGAACTATTAAAGAAACAATTGATTGATAAGCATACATTAGCTCACTATCAACCGCATGCAGATACTGAAGTCCATTGTAATGCAAGTGCAGAAGGTTTGAGTGGAATGCTAATGCAATGTGATGAAGATGGAAAATGGCATCTTGTTTATTGCATCAGCAAGAAAACAAGAGAAGCAGAGAGAAAGTATCATTCCAGCAAATTGGAATTAATGGCAATCGCATGGACGTTGGATAGATTAAGACAGTTCTTAATCGACATAAGATTTGCAATCATTACTGACTGCTAAGCTCTCATATAAAAAAATTTGTGAAATCTCAAATCACGACAACCTTTGAGTCATAGCTCATAGATTAGAACAAATTTCGAATTCTGATAACCTTCGTGTTAAAGTCCCTAAATACCATATCGCCCGATTCTATGGAGATGGCGGCTCAAAATGGCTTACCTTTTGGAATAGTTTCGAAAGAGCTGTGCATAATAATGAGTCGCTAAACAAAATAGATAAATTTAATTATTTAAAGGCTCATTTGGGGGGATCTGCTTTGAACACTGTGGAGGGTTTTCCTATTTCGGCAGAAGCCTATGACAAAGCTGTACAATTATTAAAGGATACATTTGCCAATCCTGAAATATTGATTCAAGCACACATTCGAAGATTCTAACTATGCAGCCATTAAAAAACTCTAATGATATTACATCTTTTAGGAAGTTTGTACATAACTGTAGTGTGCAATTAAGAAGATTAGAATCATTAAACGTGTCTCCCAAACATTATGGCAGTATTTTATGTCCTATGCTATTAAAACTTATTCCGACATATTTAGTGTTAGAATATAATAAATCGTAAGAAAACAAATCTGGTTCGGACATTACACGTTTACTTTCGTTTCTTACTCTTGCTTTAACAGCACGTGAACAGATATATTCTAATAACAAGTCGTCATTCGAATTAAACAATCGAAAACAAGACTCCAGACATAATTTTCCGCGAGATACGAATTTGAATAAAAACCAAAATTTAAAGGATGTTCCGACTGCAAATGAATTATTGACGCCTTCGACACCAGTCGGAAGTAATCTAGAGAAAAAGAAAACAACTTATGTATTTTGTGATTCCATGACTCATACTTCTGACTGTTGCAATGTAGTAATGAATCTTACTTTGGAAGAGAGAATAAATATCTTATTACGCAAAGGAGCGTGCTTTAACTGTTTACAAAAAGCTAAGCCTTTATCGCGGAACTGCCCCACTAAGAAAACTAAATGTGAATTCTGTTCTGGATTACATCACAGTTTTTTTTGCTTTGAACAACAGAAAAAGGAAAGAATAAATAAAATGGATTCAGAGTCTACCGATCTAACTAATCAAAGCAAGGCAGAGGTTTGTTTGCAAACGTTAGCTGTTTACATTGAAAATGAAAATTCAAGGCAACTGATGAGGGCGATTATAGACACTCAGAGCCAAAAAAGTTACATTTCAAAATATATTGCAAAAGCCATGGGTTTGAAGAGAAGAGGAAACGAAACGATAACTCATGGGCTTTTTGGAGGTAAAAAATGACCTCAGTTCATAATAGATATATGATTAAGTTATGCATTTTTCATGAAAAATTTAAATTTGTTATGGAAGTCAATGGTCAGGAATATATTTGCTTAGGCATACCTAGAATTAATGATCGTAACATCTTACAAGAATTAAAAAGAATGAATATTTTTGTAACCGATTCTTATACGATTAAGCTTTGTCTTTTCGAAAAAGACGTTAATGAAATTCATATCTTATTGGGCTCTGACACTGTGGGAAAATTATTAACTGGTAATGTAAAACAACTTTCTGATGGTCTCACCGCAGTAGAAACGCATTTAGGGTGGACAATTTTAGGAAAATCTGAACATGAACGTGACTTTGAAGCAAATCATTCGCTGTTGGTGAACTCTTTGCTTACGAATCTTGAAAAAATATCAAATTTATGGGAATTAGATTCGCTAGGCATAAACGATCCGAACAAAAACAGATAAGCGAACAAAATTAGAACAACAGGATCTTGCTATGAGGCATTTTGAAAACACTGTAGCTAGAAATAAAGAAGGCAGGTACATTGTTTGCCTTCCTTGGATTGAGGACCATGAAAAACTTGGAGATAGTTTTGAACTGGCTAAAAAACGACTGAAGAGCAACGATTGTGAGATCTTTGAGAACTGCAGGAAGATTAAATGATTATGAACATGTATTTGATGAATGGGAAAAGGAGGGGATAATCGAAAAGGTCGATTTGAATGAGTCTAACAAAACTGGGAAATTCTATTACTTACTCCACCCACCAGTGTTTAAGGAAAATTCTACAACTAAGATTCGACCTGTTTTTGATGGTTCTGCTCAACAGAGAAGTTTTAATTCTCTCAATTATTGTGTAAAAAAGGGCCCAATCTCATTGAATTGATACGTTCAATTTTGAATCGTTTTAGATTAGGAAAAATGGGAGTCATATCGGATATTCGGAAAGCCTTTTTGCAAACTGTTCTACATGAAAATGATAGGAATTTCCTACGCTTCTTGTGGTGGATAGAAGGAAATCCTGAGAAGTTTGTTATATACCGGCATTGCCGCGTTGTTTTTGGCCTTTCATGCAGCCCATTTTTATTAGCGGCAGTTTTAAATTATCATCTAAAGAATGCACCTGACCGTTTGAAAATGTCAGCTGAGAAATTGAAAGACTCTATGTGTGTAGACAACTGCGTTACGAGTGTAGACTCAGTTGAAGAACGAACGTCTTTCCAACGAGATGCCAAAGAACTGCTAGCAATTGTAAAGTTTGATATGCGTGGCTGCCGTCACAGTAAAATGTATGGTCAAAATTTTGAAAGGAAAATTGAACATCAAAAATCAGATCTATCTGAAGTGATGGTACTGGGGCTTGCATGGAATTTGGAAGAGGATTCCCTGTTTGTCACATACAGAGAAACAGAGACAAAAGGAGAATTTATTACAAAAAGGAAAATTCTTTCGTTAGCACATCGAATTTTTGACCCAATCGAAGTCACTTGTCCTGTTACTTTAATTCCCAAATTACTGTTGCAGGAATGAAAAAAGGAGCTTCGTGGAACTCTAAAAAGCCTTTAGACATAGAAAAGAAATTTGAAAGTTGGAAAAAACAGCTTGTAGATCTAGAAAACATCAAAATTCCTCGAAAGTTCTCGAGCCTCGACCTTAAGAATGCCAAGCTATCGTTACAAACTTTTTGTGATGCCTCTAAATTGGTTTATGCTACTTGTATCTTTCTTCGAACCGAAAAGGAGGGTGAAGTAACGTGCCAATTGATTCAAGCGAGATCGAAAGTCGCACCGTTAAAGCGAATTTCAATTCCAAGGTTAGAGTTATTAGCTTGTACGATTGGCTACGTCAATAAAAAAAGATTTGCGCGTGGAAGATGTATCATCAGTGTTTTGGACAGATTCGATGGATTTTCTTTACTGGATAAAAAAGGAAGGTCCTTGGGCGATTTTCGTAGCCAATAGAGTAGAAGAAATAAGAATGCTATCTTCTAATGAAAGTTGGAGATATATACCTGGTATACTGAATCCTGTCTATCTACCCTCGCGAGGATGTTCTGTGAGAACTCTTATCAAAGAAAGTTGGTGGGAAGGACCTTCTTGGCTCATAAAAAAGGAAGAAGAATGGCAAAAAAAATGAATTGGAACACATTCTAAATGTGGAGGTAGTTAATTCAGAAAAGAAGAAAAGTATTACTATCGTTATTCATCTTCCGTTAAACTTGTAAGAATTACAGCTTGGATAACTAGATTTATAACAAATAAGAAGAAATTAAAGGATCGTAGAACAACAGGGAATTTGTTGAGTGAGGAAATCAAAAAGGCTGAACGTATTTTGCGAAAGTAAGTACAGAAGGATGCGTTCAGTAGTGATACTGACAAGAGATTAAATTCTTTACAAGTAATTTAAGACTCGGATGGTATTTTGAGATTAAAAACAAAAATATTTTACAGAGAAGATCATGAAGAATTTCGTTTGCCTATTATACTTCCATCCCATCATCCAGTTGTGAAAACTGTCATTATTTATAAGCACAAAAGTTTAATACATGCCGGAATCCAAATGCTTATGAGCCATCTTAGAGAGAATTATTGGATTCTGAAAACTAGAAAAACTATTAAAGAAGTAATCAGGTCTTGTATCATCTGCAATAGGTTTAAGACGAAACCGGTAACTGTATCAGAAGGACTTTTACCTCAAGATCGTGTAAGAGATGCCGCAATTTCTGAAATTATAGGAGTGAATCTTGCAGGTCCTCTTATTCTCAAAAGAGGAAAAAAGGCTTGGATTTTGATCCTGACTTCTGCAGTATACCGTGCAATACATCTCGAATTGTTAACCTCAGTCTCGACTGAAAATTTTATTCTTGGTTTGAGCAGATTTATCGCACGCCGTGTAAGACCAGCTATCATTTATTCAGAGAATGGTTCTAATTTCAAAGGCCCTTCCAGACTATTAGAGAAAGTGAATTTAGAGAAACTGAAGAACATAGAGGGGCTAAATCCAATCACATGAAAATTCATACCTCCTAACACCCCCTGGTGGGCAGGCTTCTGGGAGAGGCTGATTGGACTGATGAAGAGAATTTTAAGGAAAACTTTAGGAAAAACGTTTTTAACTCATGAAGAAATAAATACTGTTCTATGCGATTGTGAAAGCTTTATTAACTCAAGACCGTTGACTTATATTTCGGAAGATCCCGAAGATTTGCAACCTCTGATTCCTGGAATGTTCTTACAAGATATTAGAAAAATCCCCGTACCCGAGTTTGAAAATATTGAGGCAAATAAGTTAAAAAGGAAATTTGCATATCGTGTTAGAGTGAAAAGGAGTTTAAGAAAGTGTTTTAGAACTGAGTATCTAGGGCAAATGAGAGAAGCATATAAGGTAAAAAGATAAAGTATCCTTAATGAAGGAGAAATAGTTTTGTTAGTAAATGATCATACCAAAAGATTGAACTGGAATTTAGGGCGTATAGTGAAACTCTATCCAGGAAAAGACCATCGGGTTAGAGTAGTTCTTGTAAAAACAGCATATGGTTCCTTTTTACGTCCTGTGCAGAAATTGTTCCCTTTGGAATTGCAGGAAAAGGAAAAAACATCTTTATGCCCTACTAACTTTCTTTCAGTTTCAGATTCTTATGAAATACATTCTGTACCCTCTAATTTAGACCCAAGTACAGAAGGACGTTCAAAGGAGGGAAACACTTCATGTCAATACTGTTCCAATGATGGAGCTGTACTGGAAAGGAGAACAGAGGATTTCAGAGCATCAACTGATGATACAACTCCTACTCGACCATCGGAGCCTCAGCGTTCACGTTATGGCAGACTAAAAAAACCAAGAAAGTGACTACTTAGTAGATATTTGAGTTTTACCAAGAAGATGCTTAAAACTCAAAGTGGGGAGTGTCGAAAACGGCCTCTAAAGAAAACCTATAAAACAAATTAATAAACAGACGATTTGGTTTTCACTAGATGGCGCGCGATGAAATGTTATGACTTTAATTTTTTGTTATTAATTTTTGGCAATAAGAATGAAAGGACTGTTGAACGGACGAGATGTAAGATGTTGGATGTAATTTCGATTTAGTGTGCTTCTGTATATCTTAACATTGAAATATTCGAAATTAAAAGTTTTTTTCTTTCTTGAGATGTAGAGTTTCTAGAACTTCGATATTATCTTTAGGCAAACTCACCCGGGCACGAGTTTTAGAAAGAAGAAAGGTAAGTGAAACCTTTTTCCTTACTTTTAGACTTTAGAAATTGAAAACTAAGAAGTTAACGTTCTTAAAGTTTTATTGTACAATGTTATAATTAAATATTTCTGTAAGAGTTATTCTAGTTTCACTTGAAATAGTTACTTTTAATGAGCATAAAGTACATATAGTTAATTTGTTTTATATGTATGATTATATGTTTATGTTGGCAATAATGCATATATATATATATAGAGAGAGAGAGTTTGCGCATGTTTGTATAATGTTTTCAAACATCATTTAGTATTATTTATTTATTCTCCCCTCCTCCGAAAATAAGTAAATTTATAATCTTGCATTGTATACAGGGGCGCACATTTACCAATTTGTCTCAGGTGAAAAAATATACAGGCACGGCTCTGGAAATGCTATATGGGTATTCGCCCAGATTTAATGATGGTATACTTAGGAAATTAGCAGATGAAAATACAGATGCGTGGAACAACCCGCGAGAAATTCAAGAACAAGCGCGAGGAAGAATTGAAGAACTGCGAGTGAAAATGAAAGAAAGATTCGATAGGAAGCGATGTCGTACACTAATATTTGACAAAGGAGAAATCGTTGTGATGAGATGTGCTCCTAAAGCTACCGGTCAATCTACCAAAACACAGGCGAAATATCAAGAACTACGGAAGTATTACCTAGTGATACCTACAGAAGACGATGATGATGATGATGACGACTACGACGATCAAGATAGTAACCAATTATCAAGCTCGATTCCCTGACGGAACACAAGAAGGTCTGTTCGCACGGGCTAATGGAGGTACTCTTCCCTGTGATTAAGGTGAGACCTTTCCACTTTTTTATGTATATCTACATATGTTTACTGAAGAGACTCTGAACATTTGAATATTAGATTGAATTTGAACTTTTGAATATTAGACTGAATGTCTTAGTGCATTTTTGGACTATTCGGACTTATCATTTTAGGACTGATAATAAATCAGTGTTATTTCAGGTATATCATGCAATTAGAAATGATTTATAGAAAATTTCCATTATTATGCTAATGTATTTAAAAAAATATGTGAGTTAGAGTAAGTATATTATGGTACCCAATTTTAGTATAATATAAATTCATGTTAGTGTATCAGTAATATACGAATTAAAGTACAAATATATATGTATAAAAAATTACTTTGTACTCGGAACAATTGGGACGATTGTCAAGTCAGAATGACCGAATGTAATCAGCCGATAGATGGCACTGTAGAAAAGCCGCCGATAGAGGGCGCACGAGGGTAATCGAGAATCGAGAGTCGAGAGAATGGCAGCGAGGTGACGAATATTCCTGAACTATAATGTAAATATATATAAATATATAGTGTAGCAATAAAAGAATTTATAAAAAGCTAGAAAAATCTTTAAGAATGAAAGGAAATCACAACTTACCACTAACCATCCTGACAGATCAGGTAACAGTACCTTGATAAGAATAACAAAATATTGATGCATGCTTTATTGCTTTTTTATTTAAAGTAGGAAAGATTGTGAATTCTATTTATTTTTATTAATAAGTATTTTATTTTGTGAATCTTTCCTGAATTCTCTTATTTCTCTTCGCTTTTTCTGTCCAGAATGTAAATGAAGTAGGGTGAACACAAGTATTTAAATTGCTGGAGCGAAAAGGTTAGAGCCTGATTTCGCTATTATCAGCCTACATTTGTAGTTTCTACCAGTTGTTAATCTTAATAGAAGCTACGAATTCTTGCCGTTGAGTTAGCATTTTGCCGGTGTAGCTTTCGGAGGTTTATATTGAAATTGTGTAGTCTTGCACTCCTCTTTACTTTTATATTAGTGTTCATTATTTTTTCGTTCACCACAAATGGTCGATGATTTGTGTAAGCAAGTAAGTTCGTGCCTTCTGTTAAATATTTTGTATTCAAATAATATATCTTTTACATTTTTTCCTGGTTGTGTCCATCCTCAGTTCTGTGCGAGAAGTCGCAAGGTAGATCTAGTCACATTTTATGACAACGAAGAATATCATATCCTGCAAGACGTACTTTGAATTTTAGACTGACATGATGAATAATTGCAGATCCATAACAAGCAAGTTGCGAAGGCTAAAACTGCAATATATGCATATATTACATTTTATAAAACGAAATGAGAGTTCGTAACCTAAGAAAAACATTGAACGAATAAATTGCTTGGATTAATGGAGCCAATAAGTGCTTAAAACTTTTTTTAATAACATGAAGACTATTTTTAACGTCCCAGAGAGCATGAAAATAAAATCAGAATAGAAAATATCTTCATAGTAAATGTATAAAACGTAAGATACAGACTGATATTATTTTCCCATACAATTGAAATTTTATTTAAAACTTTTCTTATGACAGATAAATAATAGATGTGGTACCTAAATTCAGTGAAATAAAAATATAAGTTATGATAAATGCAGACCCAATGTCAGGCGAAAATTGGGACAACGTTTTCTTTTAATTAAACATATACAAGTACCAATAAGCAACCACTAAAGTAAGTGAAAGGTAAACAGTTTGACTACTTAATTTCAGACTGCTAACCAGTATAGCCCAAATTTATTTCCCACTTGCTTTACTAACGTATCACAAAATTTGAGCTCGAACGTTACGAAAATCCGTAAGAAAATATGAAAAAATAAATAAATAATTGAAATTAAATAAAGCGATAACAAATTAATAAATTAATTTATAACAATTCGTCAGTAAAATAATTCGTCAAAATACTGAAATTTTTAATTTTGGGCTTCAGCTAGATTTACAATTTCACTCAAAATTTGAGAAGTATTGAAACTGAGCTTCAGTGGGCTGTGTCTGAATTGAATGAAGCCCTGTCTTCTCATCTAGAAACACATTATAAGGTATTTCTACAGCTTTCTTAGCATGTTTCGTAGTGTAGTGGTCAGCACGCTCGGCGCGTATTCGAGAGGTCCGTGGTTCGAGTCACGGCCAGGGCATTGCTCGTTTTCAAAAAATACTTAATGACTACAGTGGAGCCCGAACTAAAAAAGGTGGTAGATGATGATTCTCCACCACCAGGATTTGACGATTGGGTCCCCTAATCCCATGACGCCCTTTAAAAGGAGAAATATATAAGGTATTTCTCCCACCTTCTTAGCATGTCTTCGTGGTGTAGGGGTCAGCACGCACGGCACGTATTCGAGAAGTCCGTGGTTCGAGTCCCGGCCAGAGCATTGCTCATTTTTCATCTCGCCTGCTTCGAAATAACCTGATGTCTCTACAATACGTTGCTAAAAATTAGTGTTTAGATCTTTATAGATATGTATTAAAGTGCAAAAAATTAATGTTGATGTAGTGTTAAATTGAAAAATTGAAAATTTCTAAAATGATGTCTAGTGTTTTTAGAAAGACCACCTTCAGCAATAGCAAACTGAATAATGTTTCTTAAATAACTGGAAGAAATCGCAGTAGTTATTGTTTCCGATAATACATTTACAAACGTACATGCCTTCTTCAGGACTTGAGATTTGGTTTGCTTTATTTCATCATGACAAAACACTAAAGGCTATCTAAGAGATGTCTTTTGAGTTGAGGATTTTCTAATAAAAACTGACTCGCATACATACATGCTACACATAAGGAAAAACACGAAAACGCCCATGCAACTATCTCGTTAGCGTAATGGCAAACCGCACTTTGAGTTGATCAATGTTAACGAATTTCGCTTACTACCCGTGCTCAGTAGTGTACGTTGGCGTGGGAGAAATACTGGGGAATAGAAATAAACAAGCCTGTTCGTCATGTAGGCCTTAGCCAAAGAATATGTACTGTTAAGAAGGAAAACTTCGCAGAAGCAGAAGTGGCTCCCTTCCAACGAAAAGGGAAACAACTGCGCATGCGTGAAATATCTGTCACCAAAAAGCGCCAAAGCTCGAAGCTGAATGTCGAATTTGGTTTGGACAGGTTCGACCGTTACGTTTAGCAAGAGTTTAAACAAAGAATAGGTTCTTTGGTTTCAAGTAGCGATATGGACAATGGAAGTTCAACAGCCAGTGAAAGTGAAACTTCACCTAATATTTCATCATTTCCGAGTTTAAATTATCGCGACAAGGCAAAGAACGATTCATCTTAATACGTGTTCCTCAATTTCCTGTACACGTCGCGAAGGGGGAAAATGTCGGCTAGGTACCAAAGAACCGGCACATCACAGAGGGGAAATTCTCGCCAACAGATTCCGTCGCCAAATCCCTTGGCGAATGTTCCCTTTTCTTTGTAGCGGCGTTGCAGACAAAGTGGTTTACATTACGTCTACGGAGCCTTTCCTTCTTTACATAGAGGTTCTTTGCCTTAGCGACTCTTTACGATTGCAATACTATGGACACGTTTGTTGGGCTTGCTCCTGTTTCATTTCATTTTGGTTGTTTTGTTCATAAGCATAACATTTAATATCAGTTATTTGTAATAATTTCTTTGGCTTTAATTCGGTAATTTAAACTAGATATATTCCTTTAGTTGTTAAAGTATTTATGAATGGAACGCGTGGTAAATAATAGATTGCTTTTATTTCTCAGAAGTACCATCAATAAACATTCAGCTCAAGTACAATCAATAAGCAACATCATGTAATGTTTCCTGTTTTGTAATCCTTCTTAAACGAAAATTTGGTTTACAGTCCCTATTTACTTGCTAAGTAATGAAGCAACGTACAACCTAACAAGTTTTAAAACCCTGAACTGTTTTCGTCCAGGTAACAGAATATCAACCATATACCGTATTTATCTTCTTTTAAAATTACGCCAAATTTGTAATTGCGCCAGATTCTCTTCTGGGCATGCGCAGTGTGCGTAATTCATTTAACATTGTTCAACTTAAAGTGCGGTTTGCCATTACGTATCCCGTTAATCAGGATTCGAGTCCCAGACCGAACAACCTGTGTTCAGCGACTTTTCCGCTCTGTCGCTAATGGGCCCTCCGGTATTTGAACCAGAGCAGCCAACTTCGCTACCCACTATATTATCTAGTCGATCTAATATAAATTCTTCGACAAGTTAGATTATAATCAGAATTCTTTGGTTTCAAGTTTTGATGTTAACATTTTTAGTTGAAATAAATGAAGCAAATTCCTTTTTGCATTAAATTCTCTCTCATACTTTTTTCGCATTGTTATACTTTCATTAATGAAATACCTTATTTTTCATATACTGTTTTCAGAAATTAAGAGCGCAGTGCATGAACTGATTTTCAGAGCATTTCTTAATTCTTCTGGACTTACCACTCGCACTCTAAGATGATGTCTATGGGAAAAAAGATTTACCTTAAATAATAAGTTGAGTCATTTCACGGCTTGATTCCAGAGCATGCTTAAATTCAGGCGATTCTTTGCAGCTGTCTCAAGTATACTAAATCGCTTTCCGTCAATCGATATATCTTCTCTGTCCGAACTAAATTATGCTAGCTTTACTCATCTTCATCCTTAGATAATGACTCCGTCAGATCAGAACTGAGCAGTGAAATGTCCTACTATTAATTTAGTAAATGAAGCATTTGTGCTGCATGATGAATGCTAATAATCCTTTCATTCTTAGCAGTTTGCAGTAAAAGTGTAATATCAAGCAGTTTTTAAATATATTAATTAAAACACGCATCTTTATTTTGGGTTAAGAAAAAAAGATAATCACTGGTTAGAAAATAAGAATAAAGTAAACTTCGATGTTAAGGATCAATTATTTCAAACCTCGCATAATTTCAGCTAATATAATTTAACATAGACATACACTTAACGGCTAATTCAGTCGCGAGCCTTACTGAACACATCGCTAAGCCATCTCCTTCCTTCAGTATTGCCTCTGTCTTTCTCGCCATACTTTATAAAACATTGATAGCTGGCTTGAAGAATACGAAACTACATATGATAAATTGTAGCTTCTTGAAGATTTGATAGCGATAACCTATTTCCAACTTCACCCTGCAAATGCTCAACTGGATTGAAACACAAGTTAAATAAAGTAATTTCCATTATGTTCTTCAAGCCCAACGCCTAGGTTCAGACCACTACGTAAGGCTTGTATCTTGGAGCATTATCCTGCTGGAAGTATCCATTTTGAGTGCAGCAAATCATTCATTTAAGTGGAGGTCCTGATTAGCAACAGATATTTAAATGCATTTTCATGTAACATTCAGATTAGTTACATGAGAATTACAAAGTTCAAACCAAGAAAGTATTATCTGAAAGGATTAGAATTGTGAGAACTTTCATGCTTTCTATTAGTCTCCTTGAATATCCTTTAAGGTCATCATAACGATAATTTCACTCAATGACCTCAGCTGATAGAACAGAACTCACGGTAGAAGACCTCATTTCACCAAGAACAGAGAAACTAAGAACAACCAGAGAAATATTTTGTGCGTCTCTGCTGTTTACAGAAAATCTTGAAAACAAAGCTGATAATATATTTTTCGGATTACAAGAATGAGTTTCAAAAGTTCAGATAATAAATAAAATGTTTCGTTGTTTTAGGCCGCTCAGGAAAGAATGTTGTTGCAAAACAACTTATCATTGATATGGAGAAATCTGCTGTTTTCTTTATGACCGCAATGCAGCACACTGAAGTGCACCACATTACACTGAAGACTGAAAAAGGTAAGGAGAAAAACAAGCTTTCAGTCGCTAAACAGCTGTCTTGCTTAATAGAGTAACTGTCTTGCTTACCAGAATTGGTTTGCAGTGAATTATTTTCATTCTTGATTTGAAATTCAACCTAAAGCACAATAATTTTAATTTCATAAAAGCCATTCAAGTCAAATATAAAAGGTTGTTGTTAAACGCTCCGAAATTTCACTGGGATCATGATGTAAACTTAAAAATCTGTGCATTCACGCAGAGAGAGTGAAGAGAGGAGAGCAGAAGTTAGTTTTAATTCAAATGGTTTTCAAAATCTGCTGAATTAAAACTAACTCTTATTATAATTGGTATATTTTTAATCAAAGTACTATTCATTAAAAATTTAATCTTTTCTCAGATCTTAAATTCAGATAGCCGATATATGGCCTCGGCCACTTGCTTACTGGTGAGTTTAACAGCTACTAAATGGGTGAATATGCAATCTTTCTTACAAAATATTATTTTTCAGCATACTCAAATCATGGTACATGTAATATCTGCAAATCAACTATAACTATTTCTGATCCAGCTGCAGATCCTAACTGCTTTAATTATTTTATGCCGTCGTCGGGATTCAAACTTTGAAATTTCGTTTGCTAGCTGGACGTGGTTTCCGATTACCCCACGAAGGTAGGAAGACAGAAAAAATACCTTTTACGTTCCCTTCCCCTTAAAAGAGGACTCAGGAGAAGGGAACCCAGTCATCAAATCTAAGGGATGATGTATTATCTGTCACCACATTTTAGTCGAACGCTACTGTAAAACAGTTAAACTTCTTTGAGAAAGAGAACGCAAAAAATCAACTAGACCTTCGCTGAAATTCGAACTCGGGATCGATAGTTAGTTGTGCTTCCTATCACACCATGAAAGCATGTACTAGACAATGAGAAAATACCTTACATTCTTCCCCAGTTAAAGGGCGAATGTGTAAGCAGAGAACAATATCCGCATTCTGGTGATGAGGAATTATAATACATCACTTTTACTTCGGGCGTCACTTGGAGAGTGATTGTGACTTTTCAGAATCGAGAAATGGGAGAAGTAAGAAATGTTCTCTCTGATTTTCGAACTATATACCTCCGGACTGTGCTTCCAGTAGGATACAGAAAATATGCGGTAAGTAGGGAGAAAAAGAATCTTTTTACAAAGGAACCTATTAGATTAGCTATCAAAGATGTGTTTATTTCTCTTTTTTGAACTTAGGATTTGTAATTTTTGTTGCAAAAAATTTAACACTGTTTTAGTTTGGACTGTATATATCAAACTATACTCAGAAAATATACTATAAATCTCTAAGAATTGAAAACTGAAATGAGATCTCTAAGAATCAGCAGTAAAAGTTTATAATAAGTAAGAAAATGTGCTAAAAGGTTAATATGTGGAGTGTTGAAGAACCGATAGTAGAAAAAAATGGAATAACAAAATTATTGTAGTTATTTCTGATAGGGAAATATCTTCATAGCAGTAAGAAAATGTTTTAGAGGCCTTATCAATGACTGCAGAAGAAACTTCTTTATCAGCAGAAATCGATTTCAAATAATTGAGTTTTTGAGAAATCTTCTGAAGGAAAAAAACATTTGCAGCATGTTAGGCGTAGAGTAAAAAAAGCCGTTTTGTGTTTAGCATGTTAATACGATTGCGTATGGCAAGACAAACAAGCTGAAAAGCTTTTAACCCTTAAAAGTAATACTGATAATTAGAGTGCGGAATGGTGTATAGAACAATAACGTACTTATTGTTGGTAATTAGAACGTGAAGAAAAGGCAGGGAATTTTTTGATTCAGTTTCAAATGTGAACTGAAAGACTGGATCAGTGGAATTAATATTAGATAAAACTCTGTTAAATTTTGTTTATTACCATCAAAAATCACGATTTTTGTTATTGATGAAAAATACCCCAAAATATTTATTGAAACACGCCATTTTGAATTCGAATAATGATGGAAATGGCCACTTAATTCAATGTAGTCCAATTATTATATTGAATAAATTAATGTTATCACTCTCTCTAAAATTGATTCAACGCGTATATAATGTTATTAATACCTCCAACTGAAGAAACATAGTGCTTTTGAGTATTGTAATATATAAAAAGAACTATAGGTCTTTTTATATTATAATACTCGACTGTTTTCACTTTAGTAGTTTTAAAATTAATAACTTATAAATGTTTTACTACACGATAGAAAAATACGAATATAAGAAATCGAAATTTTCATATGAAGTGTTTTATCTTATTTTATGGCAGATCTGATATTTTTTACCTATAAAATTTCCACTTTATCTACATTGTTTCCTGCATTCGAAATGAAATATGCCTTGTAATCTATACGAGGACTACGAAAATCTTTGGCTGAAATTCAAATGCCAGACACCATAGTCGTATAGAAAAAAATGTTTTGGTTAAAGTAAAGGACTTTTATGCTGAAATGTATTTTTAGCTAAGCATTTGCTTTTTCAATAAATTTTTTTTTCAGTTTAGTATTTTATTCTAAAATATGCTCTTAAATTTCTACATTTCCCTAGTGCCGAATATATTTATACAGACATTTTGAATGCAGGTGATATTTATGATTTCGTCGCGTAAATGATAAAGTACAGGAAAATATCTTCAAAGCTTCACTGTGAAATAATGCTACAAATGTATACAGTATCTTTGAATTAACTCTGCCGCCTTTTTGTCACTATTTTTGATATTATTTCCAATGTTTTAGAATGGTTGCTTGTTGAACACCGATGTCATGTTCGTATATTAATCAAAAGTTTTTGGGTGCTTTAACTGATGAATAGAGCGAAAAATTATAAAGAATATTCATAGCAAAATATGTATTTAAAAACAGCCAAAGAAATCAATTTATATTGGCACAAAATTTGGATAAAACTTGCTGGGTTTCGAAGGTATCAAATACGCATCCTTCTTCATCAAGAGACTGAAAAAGGTTTTCAAAAATTAGAAGGGAGATACCATACAGAGGCTGTTCGTTCATTCTTTAGACGATTTTCATTGTATTTACAGAAATATTTTGCCTAAAATTTTTGTGTTTTGACGCTCGATTTGACAACCCTTCTTCTCTACTTTCTTTTTACACCGTAATTTGCAGCACAATAAATTCTTTTATCTCATTCTCCTTGAACAGCTTTCCAAAGTGCAAGGAGGACTGCAGGTCGATGTCTGCACAATTTGCGTTTTAAAAGTCCAAAAGTGTAAAAATCCGTAGATGATACATCAGGAGATTTAGTAGGGATGTGAGTGAACAGTATAACTTTGATACACGTTTCTTGTTTCATTTTGTCCAGGAAATTAACATTGAATTTTGACGTGCGGCTGCTTGCTTTATCTTGATGCAGTCCTATTGATTGATGCACTGTGGGTAAAGAGAATGTATTTCATATTTGCAAATTGGGTATAAAATGAGTTCCTGATAATATATGGCGTCGACCTTAACAGTTTTCTGCATTCTCTTTAATTTTTATTTGTTGTTATATTAAAAACCAACAACAATCATAAACCCCTTTGAAAACGTTCTTTACATATCCTTTGAACGAATGCATATATGTTAAAATAATTTTTCTCCTTTTTGAGGATAAATGGATCTCTTTTTATTACGGGCATTTAAATATACCCAAGATTCATCTATTGTGACAACATTTTTCCATTTTGTCCGAATAATTGTTTCTCATAGAGAATTTTGCAGCGCGTTCTGCTTTCGGCGATATGTCGTGGAGAAAGACGATGCACGTTACGTTTTTTAGCCTTTTTAATACTCAAATCTGCGTTAATCGCTTTGTTTACAGTTGACACGGAGCATTTTAATGATTATGCACTGTCCTTTGACTTCGAAGATTTTCTTTTAACATTAAAGTTCTTACATTTGCAACATTCGAAACAATTTTTCTTTGGTTATGTATTTTGAATAATTTTTCTCTTTGAAGCCAAACTTTAACATTTTTTCCCCTTTCTTATTGGCAATATTATATATCGTTGCTTTACATATAGAAAATTCATTGCTTTCATAATATTTTTAATAACTAAATACAAATAATTTTCTTCGGAAAGATAACAAACGTAGCTTTCCTTCCACTGATTCCTTAAAAGTGCTATTTTGCATGAAAACAAAATTGTCAAATAGCTTTTAAATACACAGATGCAATTAAAAAAGAAAAATTTCTAGCAAAACAAAATCGTCTAAAGTATGTCGGAATAGTCTCTGTATTTGTATGAAATCAAAGCGCAGAGCAAAGCAGAAAAGAACATATCGCTTTATGTCGGAAAAAAAAAACGCTAATGAAACATGGAAAAAGGTAACATATCACATAAAAAGCTTGTAAAAAGATAAGGTACTTTAAACTTTGGGAACTGATATAATTAACTAAACAAGATACATATTTGTGAATTTTAAACTTTCAAGCATTGTTTCAGCTGAAACACTGGAACTGAAACATTTAGCTGAAACATTGGAACAGTGCATTTATTTAAAAAAAATGTGTATTACTGCTTTTCTTTTCATTTTTCCTTTTTTCAAGAAGCATTTTTTTTTAACTTATCCACTTTTTTTTTCAATTTGAATTTTTCCCTTTCACGTTCCTTCATTATCGTCATCAACTCATTATTACCAATTAATAATTTCCTTAAAAAATTCTGAAAATCCTGTAACGTATTCATTTATCTTATTAACCAGTTATTTTATGTTAAGTAGCTTTAATGTCATTCTCGCTTTCGGTTTTCCTGTCAGAATGCTGATTTTTAGCTCTCTCATATTTAAATGAGACAGAAAGGGATATGATTTAAAGAAAAGTTTTAGACTGTTTAGTTACAGCGTGTTCCGCCGGTTGAAGGCCACGTTACTAGTTTCATTTATAAGATAGCAGTCTGTCGGCGGCCTTATGTTATTCTTGCCAAAAGAGCTTGTTACGCGGGTACAGGTTTGAGCCAAGTTGCGCGTTTATCATTTCTGCGTAGTCTTTGGCAAACTTAGTTTAGTTTTTAATTAATTTAAAATTTAGTTTTAATTTGATTTAATTGCTTTTTAAGTAACGCTGTATCCTGGATGGTTTATAAGCACAAGAAGTACCTTCTGTATTTTGAGTTCTGAATTTTAGTTCTATTTTGTCTTAAACAAAGTTGCTTACACGTCTGTTTAAGGATTTGCCACAAGTTACACTTAATTACAGTCTCAATTCCTACAGGCGTGTCATTTCTGTAATTAAAATTTGATCTGGAGGTTTGTAGTACCGATGGATAACAAAAATTAATAATTACGGATATAGATCCAAATGATAGATAAACTTTTAAAGTTAGCTCATAAAGACATATTGTTTAGTGATCATAAGTTTAGATTTCCTTCGAAGTTTAAGTAGATCCACACCAGTTTGAAATTATGAGAAGCTGGCTAATAGTTTTGGTAGCTTAGCGGTTTAACGGACGAGTGGTTTTATGTCCAGTGGATGCTTCAAATTTAGTGCCCCTTTTACAAATGCCACAACTGGTATTTACGCTATAACTGGACTATGTGCAGCCTCGGTGATAGCAGTCTATCTATTGATGTAACATACGAGTAAGACCTGGATATACTGCATCATAACTCGAAAGAGGAGATGTTTAAATCCAGGGACATTCATGCAACTATCAGCGAAAGCGGGTCACTGCTTTTGTAATACAGTGTAAATGAACCTGTTCTCGAAGTAGAAGTTTTGGGACTATTCGAGGGCTTGAAGAATTCCTATTGTTTCATTTTTTGTATCATTATTCATGACTGACATTTTGCGAGAATTATTATTTATTCATTTTGCTAAGTGATAATGAGTTTTAGTTTCCATACAAGCGAAAATATATCTAGGAGCTGTTTCATTGCTGAGTTACATAAATTCTACTAAAAAGAAAATGAAATTTTATAACATTTGTGTAGCTAATAAAATATTACATATATTATACATAAATTCTTTGCTAATTGTGCTCAAGGATTCTCTGAAAAAGGCTTTTCCACCTGCAAATGAAAACTCAGTTAAAATACCTAAGTTAAAATTAAAAGTTGTTATTTCTTAAAGTTCTTGCTGCTCTTGTGTTCTAATTAAATATTTACCTTGTTACAATATTTAAACAGAGCAGCTACTGATTTTGCACCATAAAAGTAAAATATATATATATATAAATCTGAAGGTTTTCAGACTTTACATTACGCTCAAAGGGGCGTTTTGTCTAACGTTTTGTGTGTTAACGTTATTTATTAAATATCATGTTCTTCGCACTTAAACCATAAATTTCTGTTCAACATCAATATCGAAAAATAATTTAAAAAGAGCATATTTTTAGAATTTCCAATACACAATCTCGAGCGCTGGAGATAAAAATGTTTTTTTTCCGTTTCTTAATTAAAAACTCATAATTGTTTTACGAAATATGAAATAGATAATAAAACAAAACCCAAATTCCAAATTTTGGCTTCCAGATGCCTATATTCGGGTGGAGGCGTACGTTATTCAAAACTTGATGGTTCTAGGTACATTGTTTTATCGCAATCCGAGAAACAGGCATACAATTATGCAGATTCTTCATTACTTAATTTTCTTAAATATAATACAAGGCAATAATATTAAGCGCCAACAATTTGATAAGTGAAACATCGTTTATAGTGAAACGTCACAAAATGCCAAAACGAAATTAATAGCCCGTCTGGGCTATAAATACATAAATAAATATATAATGGGCTTTAATATTTATAAAAAAGGCATAGATTTAATTTTTTTTATCTTATTAAGAAACAAGAAAATATATCTGTAATTAATGAATTGAATTTCAAAGCTAAAGTAAAAAAAAAGTAAGCATAACTTAAACCCTGACATTTTAAATTTATCTTGCATTTCAGTCTACTATGAATCTAAATGGCATGTGAGTTTTTGAGATTCTTTCCCTTAGTTAAAAATAAGCAAAATGTCAAATGAATTCTGTCTTGGTTCATATTCCAGATTACTACATGAACAGTAATACTTATATTATGACCCATGATAATCCATCAAAAATTCCAGATCAGAATTTCATTGAAATGTAGAAGAAAATTTAACTCTATATGTTGACCGTAGGCATTCTTGAAATAAATGAAATCGAATTTTTTTAAAGTTGAAGAATATATATTCGTATTTAACGTTTTACATGCATGCTGAACATAAACTATAAATATTGCAAATTTTAAATTCAATGAAATTCATATCCGCGGGAAATTATTTAAATATTCCCTTCTCTTCTTAAAAAAATAATACCATTCGTTACAGCCTATAAAGTCAAATTTTCATGTACTCGTAAAATAAAAAATGAAAGCAAATTACAGGTGTTTGCAATCCTTAACAGTAAAAATAAAACAGGTTCTATCCATAGATGGTATTTTATTGTTGCTGTGATAGTATTACCAGAACTTGTCTGATACCTGTCTGTCACTTGTTTGATAGCCTTATCAGAACAATCTTATGAATTTAATCATGGCAAAGAACGCGGTATTGCGTTTGTCGTTGGAAATTGGACTTGAGATCCTCATAAAAGACAATACGGCTTGGCCCAGTTCCGTTCAATTCAGAAGTAGAATTCCCTGCGGAGCTATCTCCGCAGGGAATTCTACTTCTGGTTCCAGGGGTTCCCATTACTAATTCCCCGCCACAAAATAAAGGGGGCTTTCGGCTCGGAGTGTAGTATAAGCGCTCTCACGCCGCAAAGGTAGTATACATTTGCAAACATCCAAGTCTTTTTTGGGATTCGAGTCCGTGTCCAATGATACGGCAGCCATCAAGACTAGCCGCTATACCGATCAGAGTGACAAATTCATACGCTGAATGTAGTCTCAATTATTCAAATTACTACCGTATTTCTCAGAGTAATTTTCTCTTTTTTTGTTTACTAATTTTATCGTATGAATAAATAAATAGAGAGGGCAAAATTATACGAATAACTTATTTTCCGAAGGACACAGTTACAGTAAAAATATAAGAATGTTAGTTTAATTTTGGTTCGTAATGATGAGTTGATTCAACTGCTAGAAAGGAAAGTTTCGGGGTGTCATTCACAGGGGATTTGCAAGGTTTGTCTTTGGTAGCAAATTGATCATAGCCACTAAATGGACGAATACATTTTAAAACTTAGGACAGCTCATTCTCTCAGCGCACTGAGAGAGATAAAAGTTATACGAAGGAAAAAGATAACGCCAGGAAATACGGTAATTTATTCGTAACCATTCGTATATGGGGGTAATTTTGTTTTATTTATTTATCGTCGAGAGTATTAATCCTGTGTAAACAATAGAAACAGCTAATCGGGAAGGTAAAAGGAAGATTTTAACAACGTGCATAAGATCAAAAACACAAATGGCTATAGTTTCTTTTATCGCAGTTGTAGCTTTAGTTTCAGTGAGAGATGCAAACATGTCTCCCATTAAAAACAAAAGACATTTATATGCAACCAAAAAAATTGAGAATTAACACTTATATATATATCTGTAGTTAGTACTAAATTTTAGCACATGACATTAATAACGGCTAATAAAACTAGAAATAACCTTTTAGCAAATAAAACTGGAAGCATCGTATCAAGATGAAGTGTTAGAATTAGGTAGAAAGAGTTTAAAATTTTTATGCTAAGTGGAATTATTAGTCCAAAGAAGTGTTGGCACAGAAGGCCTATTAGTCTCGAAATGGGATTTTACGTTGAATCACTATAAACGGCTGAATCACTTTTCAGATTGTCACCACCAAATATTATCGTCCTTTATTACATTTAAAGAAATTAAATAATGAAGAATCTACATGGATGTATGTATGCTTCTCACATTGTGAAAAAACGACGGTACGTAGAGCTATCAAATTTTGAACAGCATAATCCTCCACCTGAACATGGGCACCTGGAAACCCAAATTTTGAATTTCTAATTTGTTTTATTACCTATTTCACATTTTGTCAAATTTTAACGAATTTCTGCTTAACAAACTGAACGATTTTAAAGCGAGCAATGGCAACACTGTACGGAAAAAATATTTTTATCTCCAGCGCGTGTGACTGTCTGTCGGAATTTCTAAAGATATGTTGTTTTTAAATATGTTGTGGTATTTCTGTTGAATTGAATTTCATATGTTTAAAGTGCAGAGATCATGATGGTTAATAAATAAAGGTAACACACAAAACGTTCAAAAATACGCTCCTGTGGGCGTAATATAAAATCTGAAAGCTTTCAGAATTTCTTTTTTTTTTCTTTTTCTGTCTCTTTCTATTTTTTTTAATTCACAAAATCCTTAAGATTAGCTGTTTTCATATTTCTTATCAGTATTACTTATTTTAAACTAACAGTATCACCTTTCTGTTGAATATCTAACTTAGAGCACATTTTTTTAATTAACACTGTATTTTTTTTAATCTCTGAAACTGACAGAGATTAATATAATGTAAGATTCCATCTTTTTTAAAACGTTTAAAAAAATTGCAATCTCTTTTGTTAATTTTGCTGTATCCCATCTTCAAATTTAATTAAAAAAGCATTTAACTAGTAAATAACCCATGCTAGTGTCTAAAATTGTTTTAATTAACTTACATTTCACACTGCATCTAAAATTACCAAGATCTGCATTTAAGAAATATTAACCAAAATGTTTTCAGAAAATTATGCTTTAAGATGTGGTTTTAAAACGTTACTCTGTGTTTTCGACGACAGAAAATCCATTACATTTCATAATAACCATTTAACCACGGATTTTATTTTAAACCTAAATTAGTAAGGATCGGCATATTCTCTTTCACTAAAGTTTCGTTTAGCATTCATTTTTAAAGCAATAATGTCCTTTTCCTCAGACAGCAGAAAATGATTCACCCAGAGAAATATGTGTCACACATCAGTCGCGTAATCTTCACACCAGAAAGGGTCCAGATTACGCGACTTTCGAAAGAAGAATACTCGTATTATCTCGTATTACGGGTTTGTAGAGAACTCCTTAAATAAATAGGTCAGATGTGTTCATGTGGAAGACTTTGAAACTTTACTGAGAAGAAAAATAGCCATTACAATGAAGCAAACAGCTATAAATAACGAAAGAAGAAAAGTACAAAAGAAGAGAAATTCTTCTTAATACCAGGTATCACCAAAATCCTTTGTAGAGAAAACTATAAAAGAGTAATCACTTGTCAAATAGTACCTGGAAAAACAGTCGGATAGTTTCGAACTACATTTCTGCTACTAAAACCGTATACACGAGGAAAATTATATTGTTATTTAATGATATAGTAAAGTATATTTTAAAGCGCGACATTTAACAAATGTATGCACCTAGCAAAATCCAATTAGTTAAAAAATAGTAAATAAATAAAAGTCGATGCATTTTAATAAATATGGAATCTTTTTCAGCAGCACTCCTCTCTGAACCGGAATGAGGGTCACCACTTCCAGGCCCATGGAAACGACGAAGGACGAAGAAGCCTACTGAAGGACCTATCATTTGGTCTTCACGCTACCCAGCAGGATGATCTAAGCCACGACCAGCTGGGACAACTGTTGTATAGCATAGGCTGCCTTTTCTGGCCATAGGAACCGGGTCCGTGTTGTTGTGCTCCCAAAGCCGCTACTAAGCTAGTGTATGCAAGATGCATGCTTTTTCACTTGGTTTGTGACTCAGTAACAGAAAGATTAAATTTGAAAGTTAAATATTTTACGCTTTACTGAATGGCAACACACTAGTGGTGGAGATAATAAGTATGCTATTTGAGGCAGTGGCAACCCATAGCGGAATTTGTGGATTAAAATCGAAAATAAATATCTTACACTTTGTTGAATAGCAACAGTCTGGCGTTTTGGAGTTAAGAATGTTTTATTTCGAATAGTGTTACCACATCTTGCTTTCAAATCACGCAATTTCTTAAACAAAAATTCGTTAAATTTTGTAGGTGCCTTCTGTTTTCCTCAATATGAGGAATACACGTACGTATAGATTTTTCATTATTTAATTTTTTTCAAGTAATAGATAGCGATAGCATTTGGTGGGAGCAATTTCAAATGTTATCCGCACACAAAAGTGATCCGGATAATAAGTGAATTTCGAAACAATTAGCACCTCTGGTGCTAATAATGAAACAAGAGGAACAAACGCTCAGTGCAGGAAAAATATTGCATAAAAATGAGTAAATGTAAAATAATGAAATAATAATAGTAAATAAAAATATCAAAATATACGGAACTATATTTATAATATTAATACTAAATAACAAATATTTAAAAAATATGAAAAAGTAAAAAGCAGAAAATAAACCATGAATTAAGATCTAGGAAGGTGTCATAGAGACAAGATGTGATCAGTGAAGAAAAGAAGGTGGCTCATTGCCACTTATAAAAACATCACTTGCCCATTCTGCATTTATACGCAAATCAGTTATCATGAAATGTTTTCAGAATTTTTTTTCCATTCAGAATAAAATTTTATGTGATGTTTTTCATATTTTCATTTCTTTTTATAATATTTTCAGTTGTAACCGTAAAAAGAAATAGTAAAAGGACTTTAATTTGCTACAACGATATAAAAATTGTTTTTCTAGACTATTTAAATATCCTTATTTCCTTATCGAATTTCGTAACATTATTTAAGGTTTACAATGTTGTGAAATTTGACACCATGTCTTCCAAGCAATGCATTCGACATTTACTAAAAAGAGAAAAACAAGTGATCATTATTCTGTGAAATGCGACTCATTTGAACACCATTAGTGTTCATCGTATCTTCCACTCTGGTCAATAAAATTTACCATTCAAAGGACATAAAGCATTTATTAAAAACATCCAAAGTTGTGATTACAATTATGATTTCGCCTTTTTATTCATATTCGAAGACACCTGAGAAACTATACTGTAATTGACACGGTGGAAAATAACATGTAGTGTTAACACATAAAGTTAATGCATAAAAATAATAATAAAAAGACATTTTTTTTCTGAGTCACCTTATTAATAAAACTGAATATTGAAATGATGAACTGAGAAAATACTGAAAAAAATAAAAATGTATATCCAACACTTAACACTGCATCGGAAATTCTAAACATATGCTTTCATGCTCCTGTTAAAAGTTTTGTTATTTTGCTGTTGAACTGCATATGAAAGAAAATGAGAAATGAGAAAAGAAAGTAAATAAGAAAAAAAAAAGGCTTAATAATAAAGCTAAAGGGACAAAAAGAAATGGTTAGCAGGAATAAGTGCCACAGCAAAATGTTAAATTGCGAGCTCAGCGAAAACGTCAAAAACCTAAACAAACTTTCTTTTGCGCAAGCATTTAGATCTGAAAATTTTCAGATTTTTTTTGTTGCCCTTTTTTGTTAATATTATTCGCCATATTATTTCTTTAAAAATAATACAAGACGAAAGTATTTGGTGGCAACATTTTTAAATTAAAAGGATGACACGGACAAAAATGTAAAGATCGGGATTATTGCCCATCTTTTGCTAGTAATAGAAATCAACACGAAAAATTAAGATAAAAAAAAATGCCTTATTTGGAGGAGATAAAGGTTTCCCGTCATCGAATTCCGGAAACTAGTAGACGATAATTTTCGATGCTTAGGGGTACCATTTCATCTTCTGGCATTTAAAAGCATTTATAGGATGGTCTTTGCATTTTTCGAACCACATTACATTATTTTAAACTAAAAACATAACTTGCCATTTCTGCGAACAGTTTAAGATCTGTAACGTATATTTCGAAATAAACAACGCATTAATGTTACAAAATAAGTATCAGAAAAAATAAAATGTCATAGTAATCTTTAAATAAATATTATGGAAAGTGTACGTATAACATAAATTATATAAAATAAATTTAAACAGCTATTATGAATTCATAAGTTGATATTTTGCTGCGTGATAACAAACTTAAAGCACAGTTTGAATGAGAGATTTAAAAATATTTTAAATTTATTTGTTGTGTAGCAAATTCACGTAACAATTAATTATTTAAGTTTGACTTAAGATTTAATTTTCATTATTCTAAATTTATGCTACACAACGTTATTTTATTTAATATGTTGTATTTATATTTGCTTTAGTTTAATTTTAATTAGGGGTTTTTGGGACTTTAGCTTTGTACGTTTCTTCCACTGGTTACTCGGCGGCCGAGCGGTAAAGACGCTGAACACTGGTAGTTCGGTCCGAGGTTCGAATCCCGCGAACGGGTTGGCTGCATGGGCGTTTTCGTGGTTTTCCCCATGTGTAACGTGTATACGAGCCAGTTTTCCTTAGAAAGTCCTCCACAAAGGCATCCCTCCCCTTAGGCAGATAGCCCTCGTGTGCTTTGGCGTAATTGAATAACCCATAACCCAACCCACTGGTTACTCATAAACGCGTTGAAACACGCAATGGAATTAGGTGCTTTCCTACGAAATAAACTTGATTTAAAATTACTTAACTTAAGTTGATCCTCTATTAATTTATATCACTGGATGCAGAAAAATTAGCCTTTTAATTTAAGATCACTTTCAAGTTTCTACCTTAAACAGTTTTTAAGTTACAATTAATTATTTAACGAAATTTTTGCAATTCGTGGGGAATTTGGTTTTGGGGGGAAAGGATTGAAAAAAGGTCGCACTTGTAGTTGAGTTCTAAGCCTTTGCTTAGGAATTTCCGGTCGGGGTTGGGTTTGCCAGTTTTTCTCACACTTGCGTCGGATTCTTTGCTTTTTTCTTTGGCGTGCTTGGCGAGATTCGAATTTGTGTTTTAGTTCAACTTCACGGAATTTGGAAGATTGTTGCAGGGGTTTGTTCGAGGTGTGAAGTTTTGGATTTTTCATCCTGATTAGTGGGGATTGGCGATATCTGGTTCCTCGACTTGACAAAAAGCCGGTGCAGGTGGCATTCGCTCTCTTTTCTTCGGCTGGTTTGACGCATTTACCTTCACGCGTGCTCTAAGCACGAGTTTTTGTGGTGCAGCTTCGATGAGATTTCTCCGTAGCTGGGGGCTTATGGCTCCTTTCGCCTGTACTGATGGGCTAAGTTCGAAATTAATTGATCCTCGAGAGAAAAATCTTCATTATGAGATAGTTAAAACTTATTTACGAATTCCTTTCAAAATTCTGCATTTCCTTCGGGCACAGACTGCCCCATCAATTCAAGAAAACAAAAATGATGTCTAAGAAATTCTCCTGAATATGGTGTCCAGCCAACTGTTGCAGTTCCCGGATCCAGATATTGCGACGACGTTGCTGTCCATCCTGCTGTTCACCGATGAGTTTGGCCCTGACCTTCATTTCTTCCAGCCAAAGTTTTCCTCATACATATCGCCGAAGTCGTTCAGCTGAATACATCCTCTACCTCATTTGCTTTCCTATAAGGTTCCGGTTAGAACGCAGATAAGACTTTTTATTTATTATTTAATACTAGAAGACTTAACTTTAGTTCTTAAGAAAATTTTACTTAAAATTACTGGTTTAACTATCTCCTAAAATAGCAAGGATGCAATTATTTTCAAAATGTAGTTATGTTTTAATTTAAATGTTTGCTTTAAAGGATTTTGAAATGCTGTGGAATTTAAATTTTGTATCTTTTGATGATCTTACTGACTTTGCAGAGATTAAGGCAAAATTGCTAACCGTCATATAATAGCTCCAGTTTAAAATAAGTTCTTAAAAAGGGTGGTTTTGGTTTAACTCTGTTAGCTGAACATCATAGTAGTTTTCCTTTTATTATTCCAAAGGGGCTTTGTCCCTGAATGACTATTGTTTTCGTTTTGCGATTTTGCGTCGGAAAAGTTAAAAGTTTGTATCACTTTTCAAACTGTTGCCACAAAATATTGCAGCCCTGTATTATATTTAAAGAAATCAAATAATGAAGAATGTGCATAAATGTATGCATGTTTCTTGCATTGTGATAAAACGACGGTACTTAAAGCCATCGAATTTTGAATGATTTAATCCTGCTGAGAATATAGGCATCTGGAAGCCCAAATTTGAAATTTGGAATTTGTTTTATTAACGATTTCCTATTTTGTAAAACTTTAACGAATTTTTGATTAACAAACTCAAGGATTTCAAAGCGGGCAATGGCAACGTTGCACACACATAAAAAAAAAAAAAAACATTTTTATTTGCAGCGCGTGAGACTGTGCATAGGAAATTCTAAAGATATGCTCAGTTTAAAATTATTTTGCGATATTGTTCTTTAACTGAATTTTATGGTTTAAATGCGAAGAACATGATATTCAATAAATAAAAGTAACATACAAAATGTTTAAAAAACGCCCCTTTGGACGTAATTTAAAATCTGAAATCTTTCAGATTTTTTATTTATTTATTTATTTATTTTTGGTGCAATACGATAAATATTTAAATCTGTTGTGAATTTGTAGAAATTTTGTATTTTCTTGGATTAATAAGGTGTAAGAACATTAAAAATTGTTAAGGGTAATTAATAGTTGTTATTAATTTTATATATTTTAGCTCATGAAATAGTTATGATTAACTAATAGTTTTACGAACTTAAGTTGTTACTTTAAAAATTGCTGAATTGTGAAACCCAATATTAAAATTTGAAATAGTGGTCATGAATTTTATGAATTCCAACTCAACGTAATAGTCATTTCTTAATTTAATTGTTCTAGTAGTTCCCCGGGTTTTAATTTGAACATAGTAGAAATTTGTTGAAATCACATGTTTAAAGAAAAATTATAATAAACTCTATAGTTTTTATTTAATATTACTGATTTATGTGTTTCCTTTTAAAATATGTTAACACTACATTGTTTCACCAGTATCAAGGTTCATCGGGTTGTATGCACTAACTTATTTTTTTTTAACCCAACGCAATGGTTAAATTTGTTAATTTGTCATTTTCAGTAATCCGTTACAAATTCAATACACATGTAAATAATTTTTAGCCCAAAGGGGCGTTAGACCTAAAGGGCTGTAAGTCTCAAAACGGCATTTTGCGTCGCTCCAGTTCACTTTTGAAACTATTGCCATCAAATATCATGGCCATGCATTATATTAAAAGAAACTAAATAATGAAGAATTTGCAAAAAATGCATGAACGTTTCTAGCACTGTGAAGAAACGACGGTACTTAACACAATCAAAACTTGAATAACGTAGTCTCCAACCGAATATGGACACTTGGAAGCCCGAATTTTGAATTTGTTTATTATCTATTTCAAATCGTAAAACTTTAATGAATTTTTGATTAACAAACTCAACGATTTCAAAGAGAACAATGGCAACACTGTACGAAAAAAAACATTTTTATGCTCAGCGCTCGAGACTGTGCATCGGAAATTCTAAGGATATGCTGTTTTTAAACATTTTGTGGTATTGCTGTTGAATTGAATTTTAGGTTTTTTTAATTGCGAAGAACATGATATTTAATAAATAGAAGTAACACACAAAACTTTAAAAAAAAACGTCCTTTTGGGCGTAATATAAAATCTGAAAGCTTTCAGATTTTCTTTTATGTTACAGTTTTTTTTAAAATTATGTTAAAAATATTAGTAGCTTTTGTATAAAATAACATGAAAGGCCTCAAGAGTGAAGCTTGGCCCGAAAAATAATGTTGCAGAGCAAGTCCATTTAACACTGAGGTAAATGACTCTCTCTCCAAATTTGGCGAGAAATAGCCAAACTTTGCGAAACTTGGCGACATTTGGGTTCGGTCCCTGTAGTTGGTCCTTCCCCAATAATTGGTGCTTCCACTGAATAACTGTATTTTATCTCCTACGTAACTGTAGCCGTATCCGGCCCTGATTCGAGAAATGGAAGGTACTGAAATTTCTCGGGGCCAGGGAAAAACTGTACTATAAGAGCAGAGAAAGCATCAGTCGTCAATTTTTTAGTTCAGAGTTGGCTGAGGAATAACGAGATATCTCAGTACAAACTTCGCTCTTTAGATGCGCTTTGGATAGCGTTCTTTTCATCATTTTTAATAGTCTGAAGCGGTAACTACTGATTGTGCTCTATCATACTGAGAAGAGCTGTACGAGTACTTTTGAGGAAAGTTACAGAATAGTGAAGTGTTTCTTTTGGGAAAATGCATTTTACGAAACTATCATCGATTCTACATGCATTCAATCCATTTCAAACACGTTAGCTTGGAACGGTATTACACTGTTGAATATTACTAATAATAAAGCAATGGAGCGAAAATGCTAAATGAGTTTAAATACTATATCTTGTATAAACATTTGAATTATATGTGAAAATACATGTTTATTAATTTTATATAAATTTTGTTTAGTCGGGGCGTTTCTACTCCTTCAATATCATTTGGTGAGCCCGTAACAATTGAAAAGTACTAAGTTAAAACTTAACTAGCCAGTAAGCATTTCTTTGTGATCGTAAATTAAGGAAAGGATTGCGTTGTGTTTTACCCCTTATTTCCGGGATCGTGCATCAGGTAATAATCAGTTATGTGAAGGATACAAAACTGAATGATAACATAACATAAATTGAAGCTAAATCACACATTTTATTTATAGTCTAAGTTATGGTTTAAGTCCACATCCCAGTTTTAATGAATAATCCATTGTTTCTACTACATTTACTATCTACTGACTTTAAACCTTAGGCAACTAAATATAACAGCAGACATACTGAGTTGCTATTTAACATGAAAACTGTTAATATACTGGAAACAGGTATCGTATACAAGTTTTACCTTCCATTGGATGCAGCATTAGTTTAACAACGGGATACCATAAAATTCCATCCAACATTTCACTCTAATCTAGATTTAACTTTCAGTTCTATGTTAATTAATAACTAACACATAAAAGTACATACATTAGAAAAAGATAGTTTTACACAAGAAAGCAACATTTCTTACTGAAACAAATATATAAATATAAGAAAAACTTATCTAAATGTTCGATGGACATCATTCGTACCTCTAATCAACTCAGCCGGTCGAAAAGTCAAGAGCCGGTAGTTCAGCTAAACACTCCGCGACAACTTGGAATCTCCGAAAGAACCAAGAGAAACACTGGAAAATGGTGCCATCACAACTCCGACTTCAGGTATATGGAAATGACACAACTTTTCAGTAACAGTCGAAACAATCATGCGACATCCTTCTGGAGAGGCACGTGCGTAACGCAGGTATGAAGAAAAAGATGATCTCCGGTAAAAATATTGCTATATTTACTCATTGATGTAGAAGGAGAATACACTAAAAAAGTCGCTACTAAAGTATTGGCAATATCAGGACGATGCTTCAAGATGACGAATGTGATCCTCACATACACATTCAGACATTACGAGAGTAGAATTGCATCTTTTACAGCTCCCTGGGTTTCCGATAACCTAGCAGTATTTATCTCAAACTACCAACAGCTTTCAACAAAATAGCAGCGGAAAGGCATGGGACTTAAGGGCATAGTTGTCGCTCTGTCTTACCAACTCCAGAAAAGAAGCTCCCTCCTCTCACCGTCAAAGTCTTTTTCCTCCAACGTGCACGAGAAACGTTTTTTTCAGTAGCAAATAGCAACAACAAAACAATTAACTTTCTTTCAAAATCATGTCTTCCATTGGTAATCAGCTAATTCACTTCCGACCGACAGGAAGCATAACTGCCCCCCGTCTTTATGACTGCAAGTGAAAACTACATCATCCCTAGGCGACTCAGCAACAACTCTCTCATACTCAAAATTCTCTTTCCCATCACAAAAAGACACAGACTACCACAAAACTGGATTTTCGTTCCCTCATTGTTTAAAATTTCCACTTTTTCCACCCAAATGACAAAAACGTGCTAACTGCGCACGCGCAACTTACCAAAAACCCGGAGCCAAACCGGACAATTAAATCGCCAAAACAGTGACCTTTCCTTTGGAGGCGAAACTTTAACCCCTCTAAATTCCTCACGTATGCACTCTATTCAAGCAACAAAACAATGCAACATTCTTTCTAGAATATTCTACGGAAGCCCGTCAGACCCTGAAAGATGACGCAGCGAAATTCATTCCTCTCCTGAATTCTTTCACAAGGAAACGAAGCTTTCTTGGTAAAATAAAATAAAGTAAAAATATCATTGAAGCATCGGCTTTTTTCCGAAATATCAAAATAATAATACATTAAATCACTAATTTATGGAATTAAATAAAAATATTCTAATTTTTCCTAAAGAGTAGTAACTTATCTTTAATTAGTTTCTCAAACGAGAATTCGAATAATTAGCAACATAACAATTTGATGTTCATCAAGAGTTCCAGTACTACTAATGAAGGTTTGCATATTAATAATTATTAGTAAGGCCCAAATTCTCTAACAAATCGAATAAGCGAACGTATTGAACTCTGTCAAGATGCTGATGTCATCTTTAATGCTAGAAATAAAACCTAAAACAGCAATAAATAACAACTAAGTAAACAATAACTGAAGCAGGCAATACTTTTTGAATAAATAATTTTATTACGATGAATATTTTAACGATATTTATTTTATAACAAGCAAGATTTAATATAGAAAAAAATAATGTATTTGATAAAAATTCAAGTCTGTGTTTCAATACGTGTATACGCGATCTATGCGAATAACTTTAAAAAATACGCGTGTCCGATAACAAAAGTGAATCACTATATCGTCTTCTCAAATTACTCAGTTTCCTAGTTATGATTCGAAACATAAATTAAAGCTCTTATTCTAAAAAAAAATAGCATTTGTTTTCGGAATCCGCCTTTTGTGAGGATTCATGGATAATTTAAGATAGTGGTAACTTTGTAATAGGAAAAAAATGAATAAATAAAAATAAATTAATAAAGAACTAAGCTACGAAAGTTAACAACGAAAAAAAATATATAAAACATCGAGCATAAAATCTGATGATATGTTATCAACAATTTACAGCTTAAAAATGTGACACAAGCCCAAGATTTTTATTGCACACATTGCGTCGATTTTCATTTCACTGTGGAAGAAAAATGAATTATAACGTTGCTTAAAAAACTGATAATGAAAACACATTTCTGTTCCCACGTGTTTTAAGATTATTTAAATTCATGCGTCATATTGCTTCCCTTTGATTTTAAATAAAGCAAGTACATATAGTAGATAAGGTAAACTGGCAATGGTAGTACGAAATATTTGTTCAATGTTTCGTTTACTAACAATTTAGTAAATACTTTCAAATATCTCTAGAAGATGGCGCTAGCATCGTGTTCGACGACTCCTCTCTACTCGCCATTTCTGCATCCAATTCACTGCAGTTTCGCCATTTCTTAAATTTTACTCATTTTCAGAAAGGCTTAGGTTTTTGTTCTTTAATGCGCGATCCTAATATTTCTATAAGAGGATTAATTATATTCTATCAAATGCAGGCGTTTATTGAGAGCTTTAAATCCGTGTTTTGTTTTCTCCTTTTAATTTTCGATAATTTTTTTATAACAAGTTGCAAATAGTTATCTTTGTTGACTCGCTAAGTTTAACTAAAATTTAAGCTCAAAATAATGAAGAACAGCCCTTTTTTCTTATCAAGTTTTCAAGTGCATGCTCGTAGCAGTAGCCGAATAGCGTGTAATGCTGTCAAATATGCACTTCCAATTAATTAGAAATTTTTATTTTATTCAAATTCATTTTATCGAATCATTATGGTATTTGCTGATCGAGCTTTAAGTATGTAACGTCTGTATCGAATGTATATGTTTTAAATATGTTTTAAATATGTTTTAATCTTTCAATTTTTTTTAATGTTATTGAGAACCATAACGATAAATGTTAATACTCGAAAGATTTAACTGGAAGCGTAACACGCTATTAAATAAAGAGGCAGAGCGACCTTTAACTAACGTAGAATTTAAATAAGCCTTTACCGATTAGGTGATCTATCACACACAGGTGCCTCTTCTCCAGTAGCAGAATAACTTTTTAAAAGTGAGAGTACCAACAAGTATATTTATAATGAAGTCAATAGGAGGGGGAAAATCAAACACTGCCATCTATGGAATAAAAATGTAATTGCGCATAAAAAAGGTAAGATGATAGAATTTTGTAAATGTTGAGAAGAACTGGACTAGAATTAATACCATTAATTAAAAGGGGTAAATTTTTATGAACGTGAAAGGAAAGAAGATTTGTAGGTTATTTTATCAGAATGAAAGTCAAAATTGAGGTTAGGTAACCACTTGTTAAAAAATTTTAAACCCGAAAGATTTATTTTCGCTCTCAAGTGTACAAGGAATGGAAATAAAAATTTAATAACATTTTGATATATTCCCCTTTTAAATTCGAAACAGAAGTGCAGGAAAAAAATCACCTGAGATCTTAGAATTAAACACATGGTATGAGTTAAATTTCTCGCCGAGACATCTGATAATATGGCGTGTTTGTTCATATTCGGATTATTAGTTACCTAAACATTGTTTATTTTAGATTTAATTACGAATTTGTTTTTACGTTCTTGTCACTTTATGTAAAATTCATTCTAGGAATGAATTTCATGTTCAAAGCAAGTGTCATTGAAAGACATAGAGACTGCCTTTCTACTGTCGCTTTTGAGTTACCAAAAGATTTGTTAAGTCATGTTAGCAGCAATTGCTTTGGAACAATTATCTTCTGCTAATCAAAGTTTACAGCTTTTTTACATTTAAAGGTACAGTATTTTTGCTTCATCAATAATAATACTTTCGATGAAATTTTTGCACTTATAGTTCGAACCAATAATAACAATTCCATGATATTATATTGTACAATCACTTACATCTATACAAAGAATGTTGAATTGGATATTGATAATATTGAATTGGATACTTTTAAAACAGTATCCAGGATCTGGAAAACCACTGAATCATGACTTGCTTTTAATGTCGATCGGGAGCTTTCCCTCTGTTACGTTGCCCACCAGCAGCCAAGCAGTAAAATCGCTCAACACTGATAATTCGGTCTGAGGTTCGAATCCCGCGAACGAGCTAGCTGCATGGGCGTTTTTTCGGTTTTCTAAATGCGCAACATGTATACGAGCCAGTTTCCCTTAAAACGTCCTCCACGGAGGCATCTCTTATGAGCTACCCCTATTATGCTTCGCCGTTATTTCAATAAACCAAACCCTCTGTTACATAGACCCACCAGTGGCTGAGTAGTAAAATTACTGAACACTAGTAGTTCCGTCTGGCCTCGATTTCGGGCGAACGGATCGCTGCATAGTAAATTTTTTAGTTTTCCCCATTTCTAACAGGTATACGAGTCAGTTTCCCTTACGGGCATACACTGGGGCACACCATCCCGAGTTCTGAAAGCATGGTACAAAACTATTACTGAAAGCATTATCCTGTATGGAATCGCAGTATGGGACAAAAAGGTAGCTGCAAGTATGTGAAAGGCACTTCTAAACATGCAGAGAATGCACTGCTATTGATCTGGAAGGGATATAGAACTACGCACACCACGGTACCCCAGGTTCTAGCAGGAGCTAACTGCAGAAAGAGGGTCATTAATTTCGAGAGTGCACCGCCTTGAAGAGGACGGTACGCTTTGCTAGGGATTATGAAAAACACAGGACAGAGTTATTAGGTTACTTTGCGGACATTGATCTGAATGCTGACATCTTTCTTAATTACTTGGCTCCACGTAGGGCAGCACTTTCACTGTACACAGATGGATCCAAGATCACAAAAGGTACAGGAAGTTGTCTTCTGTGTTATACAGGATGAGGTGATCTTGCTTGAGTGGAGAAGACGACTGAACGAATCCAACTCAGTGGTTTCAGGTTTAATTAACCGCATTAAACGCAGTCTCAGTATATGTGAGAAATAATTCAGACAGAAAAATAGCCACTTTTAGTGACTCTGCCTCCAGCGTGGAGGTCATAAGAGGACATAAAAGTCAAAGTGCACAAGTACAGGAAATTCGCAGTCTGCTCCTTTAGCAGCCACAAGCAATCCATCCCACTCTTCATTGGGTCCCGGCACACGTTGGGATCTAAGGCAATGAAGCCCTAGTTGGGATCTAAGGCAAATCTATCTGTCTAAAGGGTCACCTTTAGACAGATAGCCCTAGTATGCTATCTTATAATCAGCTAAATCAAACCAATCCAAATCTTCTACTACATGGTTAGATAATGCTTCGTGTATTTTCCTTGTGGCCCAATAGATCGCCTTGTCCCGAAAAGAAAAATATATAACTCAGACTGACGAAACGTTTGGGCAGCTTTAATATTTGTAGTTACTGCACTCCATTGTATAGCGTTGCATAAAATATAGTAGAAGAAAAAAAGACTTGGTTCTAGTTAAAAATTAACTCAAATTACAACATTTATAGTTTTGGCAAAAAGTTGAAGAATCCATTCAACAAATGTTTAGATTTATATTATTTAATTTAATACTCTTTTTTTTATTTTATACTCTTATATTTTTCAGGTTCTAATCAGGAACCAAAATCGATAAATGATATTTTTTGTAAATTATAATTTATCGAGAACTTATGTACTTTAATTAAGGCAAGAGATTTGGAGCTTCAGTTTGTCGAAAACCTTGTGAATTGGGATTTAAAAGAATTTTCTTCTTAAATACTAAATACTTCACTTGCACTTTATAATCCTTTTATTTAGACTAAAAAATAAAGAGGATCTGCCATTTGTTATTCTATGGATCCTGCTTTGATTGAATAAATTTCCTCAGGTGCAAAGTAAGTATACAAATTCCTGAATCAACACAACTTTCTTCTTACGAAAATACACGCTGCTTGCTTTCTTTTAGTCAATTAACTAATCATAATTACCTTCATTTCAGTAGCTATTGAATCTGATTC
Organism: Stegodyphus mimosarum; assembly: GCA_000611955.2. Lineage (NCBI taxonomy): Eukaryota > Metazoa > Arthropoda > Arachnida > Araneae > Eresidae > Stegodyphus > Stegodyphus mimosarum. Next base: position 1,031,655 of record KK115134.1, read on the forward strand.
GACTGGATACTAAGCAAAATAGCTGTAATCTTGTCCAGGAGGCAATTTAATAATAACTTTTTGACTCATGCAGTATATTCGATTCATGTTCGAAGTATGTTTCCATTTGGAATCATGATGAGAAAAACTATAAACAGTAGAAATCTAGTTATCCGGATTTTCTTTTATCCGAGTAGCTTACTGTTCTTTCTAGACCAATATTTTTACTGTCAGGATAAATTAAGATTCTTGTAAATTGGTTTGCTTTATTTAATTACGGCAAAGTACTCGAGGCCTATCTAAATAAAGGGAAGGATGCTTTTGTGGAGGACTTTCTGAGGGAAATTGTTTCGTATACGCGTTACACCCCGAAAACTCCCATGCATTCAGCCCGGAGTCTTATCAATTAAACGGCTCTAAGAGGTGTTTCTTGTGTTAAACTGACTTGGTGGGCTGGTAAAATAGAAAGTATTGTTATTTTGAGGTAAATATTTATTGTATGTCCCATGCACAAGTGATCTTATGAAAAGTTATGTGCAACTAGGTCTTAAGTAAAATAATATTTTCTTTATTATGTAAATGCAGTGTGACGTTGATTGCCATAAAAATAACACCATTAAAATTTCATTTTCTCTACAATGCGGTAATCAATCCAGCTTGGTATTGCCCTTTTGAGAAGCTAAGTTTTAATTATAAGATTCTATTTTTTATGTCTTTAATTTCTGGCAGAATTAATGCTTTAATCACAAAGGCTTGTCTAAAATATTTCAGATTAATTTAACAAGTGTGAATTGAAGTCTGTGTTCCGAAATCAGATTATAAATTAATTTTAGTTTTACGATTTTATATTTTGCAAATAATTTGTTTAAACTTTTTAAAACGTCAGTGAAAATTACGTAACATTAGAATATAAAGCCTAAGATATTTTAGATTTTAATATTAAGTTTTCGGATTGCAGTTTTTATTTACTTCCTTTCAATCTGTTTTATAATTATTGTAAAAGTTTGCTTAAGTAATTCTATAAAAATTTCATAAAAGTTACTACTACAATATAGCACACATGTTTTAGGAAGCTTTAAATTAATTTAAATGAATATGTATGATTTGCGGCCTACCACACATGGATGAGAAAATCGTGTGTGCGGTCCCCGCAAGTCACTGCTTCCAAGCTTTTATGATGTGTCATACGACATGGTTCTGGCCTCGCAGACGCAATAATTCGTTCCACTTGACAGTGCAACAGACATAACTTCATGACTAGTGTCAAAAGGGTTTAGCGTTCTGCACTGTGTCTGTCGTCAAAGCCTCTCGATTTCAGGAGGGCTGACGAACCAATGATCGTATTTTCTGACACCGTTCCAGATATACCGAATCAGAGGATATAAAATATAACTGAAAATTAAGGAGGCTTGGCTAATTCAGTCAGAAGATTTTTTTTTTCATCGGAGCAACACGCCAAAATGCTCTTGAACTCTACGTTAAAGAGACCCTCGTTATCAGGATCCTCACGTCACGAGGACTATATTTCACTTCAGTAACTGTTCCATGCTACCCATGAATTGTATATATTTGTAAAGAAATTCTGGTAGTTGTAATAAATATGTTTTGAGTTTAAAATGCAGTATTACGCTACCTCACAAATGTACTAAACATTATATAGAGTCAGATATGCTACCTAGCCGCCAGTTACCCACAGATTTATAGATTAATTTCTAATCACTTTTCTCCTTTACTGTGTGCCTTTGTGATTGTAATCGAAAAGCACGTCCGGTTAGTGATCGGAAAAGAGGCATCGTTAAAATTCCTGTTTCCTCCTCCGAGATAAAGCTAATAGTTTCTACAAGTGTAAATTAAATTAAAATATGGAGGGCAATTCATCAGCAGCTGGATTTGGCGAGTGGGTCCTTGCCTTCCCAGTTGCCCTGTAATTGAAGGGAAATGTTAGGAATTTTCTTCTTCCTTACCTCGTGCCTCCTTGGTGTAAATGGAAAGCACTTTCAGGTAACAATCGGGAGGTTCTGATTTCGAATGCGGACGAGGGCACTGCATATTTTCCATATTTCTTGCTTTGATAAGTCTAATGACTTGACATACTTACAATGTTTAGAAAATGGCTAATACTTAAACTCTTAAATATTAATGAAAAAAATACGCATCACAAATAGGCTTACTCTTTGTTTGCTTCACAAACAACAACTCAACCATAACCATTGATCCTTTTTGTAACAGATTTCTTGGCATTAGGTCAATTCTTTATATTTAATTGCTATGAAGCTTTCGGTTAAACCTTCTTTTCAGACACAGCGATAATTCGCTCTAAGACTGTTAGTAGTTTTTACTTAGTTTATACTACTAAAGCATACCATACTCTAAAACATCAAGCTCAATATTTTGCATTATCGTTTGCATTTCATGAATATCGCTGCCATTCCAGTAAAATATGTATTTAACTTTTTCTGTTTAAAATAAAATTTATTCTGATTTTGGGATTATCCGAATGGGTTGTGTTTCCAACTAGCGTGGATAATTAGGGTTCTAATGTGTATAAAGACTACTGCATGAGTACAAATTTTAAGTGGTTAACAGAGAAGAAACGTTTTAAGAAATGACAGTACACTCTAAGCTTAGAAAGCAAATCTGATTTGACTTGTTTTAAAGTAAAACCTGAAAGCAAAACGGCTAAGACACATTCTGAAGAAATGACTAACATTCAAAACCCAAAAACTACTTTTGAATAACCGTAGGTGTTTGGAGGTGTCCACTGTCAAGAGAAACTTTAGCTTTCCTCCTCCGTTTGTATAACGTATAAATATTTTAATTCTCTGAATTCTTTTCAGATCATGTATTTGTGGATTCGACTTTCTTAAGCCCAGCTGATAAAACTGTTGATAAGGATTAAATTTTATCTACTCACTCTAAATTGATATCATAATTTTATTTTTTAACAAAATGTTCTTCTGGTATCACGCATAAAATTCACTTTTATATATTTCTTCTTCTCCTAGAAGAGTTTTCTTGTGATTTCGATAAAGTATTTATTTTATCTCCATTCAGTTAAGGACATACACATAGCCTGAATTTAAGTAGCCTAGTTTTTGGTACAGGATTCATTTGCCAATTTGTAAGAAGAAGATTTCGTGTACAGTTTAGCGCCCACCAGCGGTCGAGTGAATAAGAATGCTACACATTTGCAATTTGATCCGCGTTGAAATCTCGGTGAAAAAAAATGTTCGAATTCACATTGTATTAGTTGAGCATGTACAGTGTCATTTCTATGTAAAGCGCTATACTTTTATGAGAGCAGAAATTTTGTATTTCCCAAAGGAAGCGAGACACAGGTATGCACTACACAACGCTTCTAATTTTAGTCTTAAGTAAACTTGGCTTGCCAAAAAAAAAGGGGGAACAACCCGTCTATATGGCCCGTTTTACTGGGCTGATTGACGAAAAAACTCAACTTCCGTTTTTCATGTCTCGAAAGCGCGACTTAGAATTTGTATTAGATTTATATATAGCATTGCTCTAATATAGGTATTTTGATACAAAATCGGACGTTTTCTGAAATGACATGGCAGTTTTTTTACATCTTTCGATTCTACGTCTCAAATTATGCCAAACTGCCAAGTTCTGTAAAAATCGCAGTTTTTAAAATATTAGCTCTCAAAATTTTAACTCCTCAACGTTAATTGAATTTGGTATATATTTATTAGTATCTCTTTTTTATGAAACTTATTTGATTCTTCCTTTCATATTTCGAAATGGAGATTCATTCTAAATAAAATTCGCCAATTTTTTATGATTTATTTCAAAATAAGTTTTATAAATTTTTCGAAAAACATATTGAATTATAACCTATAAAATTTTCCCCATCAACTTAAAGTGGATGCATTTCTAAGCCTAATTGCAAAACAATTCGAGATTTTCATTCAAAATTTCCTAAGATATACGGGAATTTACATTTTGGCGTGTTTTGAAATTTGGCGTTTTTATTATAGGCGATAATAACGAAAATGTGGTTTACGCGCTCTGTTAAAATTATTTGAAACTGTAAACGATGACTTTAATTTCCGCTTGTGAACAATGAAAAAAAGGAAAGGAAAATAGGTTGCTATAAATCAAGAAGTTCGATAAGTGAATTATTCCTAAATTATTCTGAAAAAAATCCGCCAAGTTAAATTTTAAAATTTCTCACCAAAAATTACAAAATTTAATATCTAGGCATAATTTGTGTCGTAGAATCGAAATACGGAAAACAACTGCTATGTTATTTCAGAAAAAGTCCGATTTTGTGTGAAAATACATATATTAGGACAATACTACATATAAATCTAATATATGTCATAAATCGCGTTTTCGAGACATGAAAAACGCAATTTGAATTTCGTCAATCGACCCAGTAGAACGAGAGATATACAACTGTCCTATTTTTTTTTTGTATCTGTTTAAGCAATTATGTATACTAAGGCTTTAATCAAACCGTGAAGAACAAACCTTTGCTTTCCACAATGAATCAGACAAGGGCTACAGAAATGGTTATAGTACATACAAAAGAGCATCTATTAAAATACAGTGGCTACACTACTGTATCACAAGCAGTATATGTATTGATTTAATTTGATGATACTCTAGAAAACAGTTATTATCATTCAGGCAGAATGCAAGACTTTCTGCACTGCCAATTTGTTCGATGAGGTTCAGCTTTTGTACTGCATAAGCCACACCGCAAAGACGTTCCATGCGTCGGCATATGCGCTGCTTTTTTCAGCGAATTTCAGTTGGGACAAAATGTCTGTCAAAAGCATTATTTTCCTTCACATATATTGACGTATTCTCGTTTTCGTCTACGCTTCTTTGCAATGTTATCAATCCTCACACTACATGAATTGGAAAATCTTTCAGTCGTAAAGACTGACCTTTACTTCTCCTAAGGAACAAGATGTACAAATGAAAATAACTTACCAGCCATCGTATCAGTGATTCTCAAATAGTGTTGCACAAAATAGAGAAAACGTAAGATTATAGCACTCTACAGGTGGTATTACATCAAAAAATTCCAATATTGATGAAACGCTACATTTTATTATACAATTTCCTCTATACGCTAGATGTCATACTATGCTCCCTTTTTATGCATGTGGTAGCACAGTCTCAAAATGTTGCTTGTATATGTTGTGTATTCCTCATTTGTGCAGAATTATTAGGACTTTATTTCAACATTTTTCATGATTATGCCACTAACTCTTGACTTTGTTTTATTGGAACAGGCACATTGGAAATCTTGCGATGTGTTCGATTTAATTAGAAAACCACAGACTTACATTTTATAAAATCCTGAATAGTGCTTTCAGTGTTAGACAACAAGCAAAGAAAAGCTTTTACATCTTTCATTGCTCGCTGTCTTCTGTATTCTAAAATGGGAAATTATACTCTAAATTCTGTTGTTGTTTACCTGAGCTGAGTATTATCAAATCATTCTTAGTCTCGGTGCACTTTATTATTATGCAATTTTCTGTATAAAAGTTTTCGCACTTTATTTTTATGCATTTTTCTGATAAACGTCTTTAGAGATCCCGGAGCGTCTAATTTTTTTTTTACGTAACTTAATACTAATTTGCTTCACACCATCTTGGCATATAGTAACATTACGTTTGAAAATCATGGCAAACATTTACTATAACAGAGACGAAAATAAATAATTTTTCTTCTTCCCAAGGCAAATATTAGAAATTATGGAAACCATATAAATTAAAGGGTTTACACTTTACACTTTAATACAAGAAGGAATGAGTTTTCTTTGAATATTTTAATTAATAGTGCTTAAAACATTTTCTTAAACTTTTAATTTGGCAAAACTGTGGATAGTGGAAAAAGAGAAGAAATGTTAGGTATCTTCCAGTCTTAATTTTGATGTCATAAAGAATATGACATTGTAAAGTCTTAGGATTCTCCATGAATAATGTTGCTAAGCATATTTGAAGTCTAAATGAAGACAAACAAACAAAGTAGACAGATGTCTTGTTTTGCTCTCTATAAGTCTTTCTGCCCGAAAGGCGAAAAATCCAAATTAGATGCGAAGGAACCGGCTAAAAACCATCCTTGCATTACCCTTCATGGCACGTCATCCTGGGGCCATTTTCCAACAAGTTAATGCCAGGCTCCATACCGCACGCATATCTCTGAATTGTCTCCGTGCGGCTGATACTCTTCCTTAGCCAGCAAGTTCACCAATCGAGCACGTCTGGGACATGGTAGGCCGCCAGATTCGGACACCACAAAATATCGCAAATCTGGAGCGACAACTGATGAACGCCTGGTAGAATGACATTAGTAACTTCTACCACCCCTTGCCTCAACGAATTCAAGCATGCATTGCCGCCATGGGCAGTTCGACCAACTACTAATTTGAACACTCAATGGGTGATTGTGAGCCGTGAACAAGTACTATGACCTTGATATTTTAATCATTTATTATGTGTGTATGACCTATACACACATTCAATTTTATCAAAAACAACCATTTTCTTCATGGTGCTTCGATTTTTTTTTTTTTTTTTATTTTTTTTTTTTTGCAAAAGAGTGTATATTTTAGTGAACTTAAGTTCGCTTGAATTTAGTTTCGTCACTTGTGAAAATTCTGCATTAGATTACTAAAAGGCATAGTATTAATTTTATTCGAAACAAATAGAATTTTAGTATAGTAAGACCCCGATTTCTAATGAATAGAATAAGTCAACGCGTGAAACTTGCTACGATAGGAAATACATGGGAATGAGAATGGGAGAATCAAAGAGTAGAGAATAAATCCAAATGCATGTAGATTTTGAGACTTGGTATTAAAATTAAACACACATTAAATTAAATAATGTTAAATAAAGATTAACCGAAAGTGGATATTTTAAAATGTAACTCTAACTTTGTGCAACAATCAGCAGTAAATTTAAGAAAATAAATGAACTCATGAAATCGAAAGCTTCACTATGTACACTCACTTTTCCCGCAGAATACGGAAAATTTCGTCAATGCTTTTTTTCACAGTGCGGAAAGAAACGATGGTAAAAGAAGACCCTTAGATCTTCCACGGCACAGACACTCGTCTTTTCTAATATAAGGTTAGGTCAGTAGAATGTAGCAAAGCCATGAGGGCTATCTGCCTAAGAGGAAGTGTGGTTTCGTAGAGGACTTTATCAAGGAAACTGGCGGGTATTCATGTTACACGTGGGGAAATTCACAAAAACAAGCCATGCAGCCATCCCTTTCCATCTGGAATCAAATCCAAGCCAAGTCGAACTACCACATATTCCGTAGTGTTAACCACTCGGCCACTGGTGGGGTGACTGGACTTTTAATATAAGATATATCTTATATTACTGAGTGTTAATACACTTATTTTGGAAATAAATGTTTTTGATAGCTATTACATTCAGAATAATTATAGAATTGAATATATAATGCATGAAACAAAAGCTTGGATTTGTATAATCAAACGAAAACACAGAATTACCACGCTAAAAATGTTTCTGATATCAAATCCTAAAATTTGTAAACGAGTAAAAAATCACAATCACTTTCTTTCACAAGATAAATAGTCTGAAAATTTCATAAAAATTGAATTGGATGCAAATATAAGAAAATAATGTAAATTTAAAGTCGAAACTTCAGGTTTTTAATTCAATTTCTCCAGGTTACGCCATTCACCGCAAAACTACAAGGAATGAGTTTTCTCTTATACAAATAAAAAGTATTAAAATAAGTATTTATAACCTAAATTTACACTGAAAAAGTGCTCTTACCTATGGGAAAATTGAGTGTTGTGTTGGCGCAACATCAGCGGAAATAAGGTTAGGTTAGGTTATTCAGTTATGGCAAAGCACACGAGGGCTATCTGCCTAAAGGAAGGAATGCCTTCGTGGAGGACTTTTAAAAGGAAACTGGCTCGTATACACGCAGCGGAAATAAGAATACGGATGTTAAGTGAGTATGATTGTACTCGTGGGAAATTTTCTTTGAGTGGAGCACTGGAGTATGTTTTAGCTGTATAACGTTTTATAAATCTATAAATCACTTTACTTGTAATTAATTTAATATTAAATTCTACATTGTATTTCTTTTACAAATACAAATTATTTACAGTTGAAATATTCAAGCATGGCCATTCAATCTCACTTCTGAAATCTAAAACAGCCTTTTTATTTCCAGTAGTAGGAAGTCATGATATTTTCCTTGCATTTGTCAAGGGTACATCAATTTAATTAGTAAATATTGCTCACCACCCTTTTTGCCCCGAACACTGTAATTAAATCTCTTCTATAACTGGCTACTAAATTGTCACATAAATCGAATCCTCCAATTTTGGCATTGCATTATTGTTCAATAAGATGAGGCTGAGATACAAAAACGTTTTTCCTTTGCGTTGTTGAATAATGGAAACACCTTTTACAGACTGAAGTTTTCCAAATGCTGAACCAACAGTTACAACAGAATTGTCTTTCCATCGGACAAAAATTATTTTGTTTTTCGCTTCATACTAGAAATCATAACCTCTATCTTTCTTACGGACACATATCACCATTTCTACTGGGTAAATTTGTGTGCGGTTGTCTTGAATTGTTTCTGTAGCACTAAAACCTTTATTTTTTAGATGACAAAGAAAATACAATCATAATTGACGGTTTTTTTTTATCAATTTCAAGTTTTCAGTTATCTGTTTTCTTAAACTTTTTTGTATGACTAGCAATGTTTTTAGAAGGCTGAAACTTTCTTACGTGAACTGTAATTTCTCCCAGCAGTATCATTTGGTAAAATAGCATTATTCAAAACATTATCACTTCCTTCTTCTTCATCACTAACTTCTGCAATTTCTGGTGGAACAACAATATCAGTTTCATTCTGGTTATTATTATCATCCATTTTTTCATCAAAAAAATCGTTGAAGGACTTCTTTTAACGTAAGGTACCTCGTTTTGAACACTTTTAAAGCATGGAATGAATATCAACCAGAGCACCTAAAGGCTTGAGTAAAAAGGGGAATACCTTTACCACCTGAAGTTCACCAACGCAACATCTGTTTTCTCTTCCATAGTCACACAAATACAAAAAGCTGATTGATGGAATGTTCTGATAAGCTGCACACAGGTGCAGCTTATCAGAAATAAAATAATATAATAAAATAATATAATAAAATATAATAAAATAATATAATAAAATAGATCACCCCTAAAGACGTCGAATCTTTCGTTAAATATTTTTCGGTAAAAATAACTGGTGGAAAATTTTTTCTTAAATTTTGCTTCAAGTACATTGTTGAAATAACAAAATTAAACAAAATAATTGTAACAAAATTATTGTTGAAGACAAATACTGTTTAACACAAATAATCTTTATATTATTCCCTACGCAAAATCCTCTGCTAGTATAAAATATCTTTCGTGGTTATATTTTTATAAGCATTTATTTTGACCGTTGCGTCAATGCAACACCAGAGAGTAATGGGTTAGAAATTTAATTTGAACTATCAGGAGCCTTGGGATGACAATACCAGTGCTTTGTAGTCAGAAACTAAGTTTATGCTGCACGATGACTATAAACTTTAGAAATACATTGCAGCAGCTGCCCTCATTATTTCATTTTCCGGCAGTGTTATATTTGTAAATAAGATGGAACAGCATTTGAATGTTACAGATAATTATAAGAAATTTTGCGTCATAACCTATTTTGCATTTTACATTCTCGTAATCAAAGCACACCTCTATGCACGGGTACATAACGTAGATAATTATTACAGCTCAGCCTTGCATAAGAATATCACAGACGCAACGCTGTGTTCTACGAAAGTCTAATATTTATACAAATCATTTATTCCGAGAAATTTACTTGCAGCAAGACGCTATCCTGCGAAGATTGGCTACAACTATTTCACTCCGGCTGAAGTAGGATCTATCGTTTAGTATTTACTAAGCCTTAAATATCATTAGAGCTGCATGTGCGAAGAAATTAATACAAATTGTGTAGCTCAGTAATATGTTAGGAGTAGCTTACCGAGCGGTAATTGTAAATAACAAGTCTTAGTGAGGAAGCAGATGTGTACAAAAATAAAAATGGGTTTCCAGGATAATTAGAAACTACAGCGGAGCTCTCTAAGAGCCAGTATCTTCAGCTGTTATCCGGCTTGCTTCGGAGAGATGGGAGCAGGGGATGAAACTATTTATCTAATCGATTGTTCAGTTCACTACCGCCATCGTTAATTTTATCACCGAGTAATTGTTTTTAGTGGATTTTTTTCTTTATTTCGATAAATACCTTGAATGTTAACGGTTTTGATAAACAGTCGATTTTGTTCAGAATCGATTCATTCGTACAAAAAAGAATAAAGAGATAATTGCATTTTTTTCAATAAATCCGTGCATGTTATAGAACTAATGGTTTTAATCAGAGAAATAGCCCTTTTGTATTTTGTACTAAAGCATTGATTTCACTAAGAAAACTGTTATTGTTGTAGACTCAGAATTCTGTAACTTTGATAACTAGTTTTGTTATCTTCGAGCAACAAAAATACTATTTAAAAATGAAAAATATTATTACTCTTCATTTCCTACTAAACCGGTTTTTAACATGGAATAGAACTTTAAATATGTATGTTAAGAAATACATTAATAACCAGTTGCATTTATTCAAAGTATCATAAAATAACCAAATACTGTTTGCCCTATATTTTTCCTGCGTCAAAAGTAAGTATTTGAAAAGACTGAGATACTTAAACTATTGCAGTAATTTTAGATTATTTTCTATTTAATTATCATGCTGTAAGAATAAAAATAATTGACATATTTTTGGAAAGATTTCAGTACTTCAACAGATAAAATTAAAGCTGTTCGAGACGCGGTCGAAACAAATATATACTATAGCTTCCGAGAAAAGCAGCTGTGTAATGATGGTTAATTAAAAACAGACCATTGTCAAAATATTTTATATATATTTGACAGTCCCGATCTTGCTTAAAAAGGAAGAAGTTAAAACAATACTGGAATGTAGAAACATAGGATAACGTAGAAAATACAACATGGTATGTGAAGAGAAACATACTAAATACATAGATAGTAATGAAAGCATTAATAAGCTGCTTACATGCAGTACAGATGCATATTAAACTTTTGTAGAAATGCTATTCATGTATTAGCCCGTCAACCGTGAAACTGTTGTTAAACAGCGCGGTTTAGTGACGGTCATGATAAGCTGGACATAACAACACAATGATAATACTTCCCTTTCGTTTGATGCAACACCGACGGATTCTAGGTACCCCGCATTTTGGGTTTATGAACGAGAATATAAATGCATTGTTATTGCTGCATATTTATCCGTGCATTTTGAAATAAAATGATTAAAATTTGGAACTTGGCTATTACAGAATAACAAGTAAGGGCTTATTTTTAAAGATATAGGAAATTACCATAAAAACATCTGTAATTCAAGAACATGTTATAGCCAGCTGAATATGGCGACAAAAGAATTGTGGGTTCATTAGATTATATCGATGCAGAAACGTGAAAAATGTGCAATACCCTCGCCGGGATTCGAACTTCGGACTTCCCGAATAGGCTTCGACTTACACCAGGAAGGCATGCAAAAGGAATGAGAAAATATCTTAAATATTCCCCGTTTTAAAGGGCGACTGAGGAGAAGAGGACCTAGTTACCAAATATTGGTGGTGACGAATTAGCGTCCAGCACCTTTTAGTTCGTGAGCCACTTGTAGAGTCATTAGAAATTTTTCGACGCAAGGAAACAGAAGAAATCAGCAATCTCCTCGCTGGGATTCGAACTCCGGAGCTCCTGAATACGCGATAAGCGTGCTTCCAGTTACACCCCCAACGCGTGCAGAAAGGACAGAGACAATACCTTATACAGTTAGAGATTGAACAATCACCAGTGAAAGTTTGTATTTGCTTTTGAAAGTTTGTACTCGCTTTTGTCCTTAACACAGATCAGATTGCCTAACAAAGTAGAAAAAAGAAAGAAAAACCTTTTTACGAAGTTCAGGTACAAATCGGGTTGAAATAGTACATGTTCAGAAAATACGGAGGCTTCATTTTGTTCAGAATTCCACAGAAAGGATTGTGCAACTTTGGTAGGATTTCCGCCAACATTCGCAGTCGACGGGATAGTACGAAAGTACCGCTTTGGTCCTTATTAAATCTTATTAACCTTATTAGGGTTTTCATTAATCTTATTAGGAATTTATTAACCTTATTAAAGTATATCTTACTGATTTATTACCTTATTAACCTAGGAAGCATAACTTTTTTGGGATTTCCACGAAATTTCATAGTTTAATGGTAGCCGACTTTTGAAGTTGACAGGACAAGATGCAAGTATCCGAAAAATTTATATATACTTACAACAGAGTAAAATCAAGATATTTGCATTTCTCTTTGTGCAACTGTTAGTATTATACGGATTATCGCGAGTTGATGTACACTGCGCAAAAAGAAAAAAAAAAGGAGGGGGACAATTCTATATCTCCCGGTCTACTGAGCCCATTGCGAAATTCAAATTGCGTTTTCCATGTCTCGAAAGCGCGATTTAGGATATATATTAGATTTATATAGCTTTGTTCTAACATAGATATTTTGACACAAAATCAGACTTTTTCTAAAATAAAATACTAATTTTTTTTTCATATTTCGATCGTACGACTCAAATTATGCCTCGATATTAAATTTTGTAATTTTTGGTGAGAAATTTATAAAGAAATTTAACTTGGCGAATGTTTTTCACTTTGCGCCAATTCACTTAGCGAACTTCTTAATTTATAGCAACCTATTTTATCTTTCCTTTTTCTTCACTGTCCACGAGCGGAAAAAAAGTCATCGTTCATACTTTCAAATAATTTTAACAAAGTGCTTATTATTATCGCTTATAATAAATACGCCAAATTTCAAAACTCGCCAAAATGTAAATTCACGTATATCTCAGGAAATTTTCAATAAAAAACTCTAATTTTTTGCAGGTATGCTTAGAAATACATCTAGTTTAACGTGATGCCAAAACTAGTGTAGGTTATAATTCAAACTGTTTTTCGAAAAATTTATAAAAATTATTTAAAAATCTAAATTTTAAAAACAAATCATAAAAAATAGGCGAATGTTACTTGCAATGAACCTAAATTTCGAAATATGACAGGAAGAATCAAATAAGTTTAATAAAAAGGAGATATTAATAAGAATACATTAAGTTCAAATTCGCTAACACAACCTTGTATTTGGCGTACATTCACTAAAAACAATCAATCGATTTCGAGGGCAGCTACAGGTCCCTCCTCATCAGGAGAACAAAATACAAGAAGGGGAAAGAAAGCTGAGTAACGGCTTTTTATACTCTCGGGTAGAACCACGCGCGAGGAGGCAACGTCATCTATCGAGAAAATATCATCAAGAATTATGTTAATAGAATTTTAAAAGCGCTAGGAAGGACTGGATTAGACTTAAAATCGTTCACTAAACTTGCTAAATCTTTGTGAATATGAAAAGCCTCAAGAAAATCCAATTTACCAATGGAAGAAGCTTTTTGGATAATTTTTGCAGATCCAAAGTCAAAATTAATGTTTTAAAAACTATTCGTGCTAGTTTTACAGAACTTGGCAGTTTGACATAATTTGAGTCGTAAAATCGAAATATGGAAAAAAACTGGCATGTCGTTTCAAAAAAAAGTGCGGTTTTGTGTCCAAATATCTGTATTGGAACAGTGCTATACACAAATCTAATGAATATCCTAAGTCCCGCTTTCGAGACATGAAAAACGCAACTTGAATTTCGTCAATTGGCCCACCAGAACCAGGAGCTATAGAACAGTCCCATTTCTTTTTGCACAGCTTACATACAGAAGCTTTATTTTGTTCAGAATTTGGCAGGAATGACTGTGCAACTTTGGAAGGATTTCCGCCAACAATTCACCGTCGACGGGATAATACGTATGTAGGGTTACACGAAATTTGTTCTCATGAAATGAATTATATTGTGATTTGGATAATTTATGATCATTAGTTCCATCGACTGTGCCTACAAGATACGGCCTTTCTTAGCCTCATGTCCAAGCAATGGAAGAATACAAACGAATCTTCTGACAATATAATGCCAAAGGAAATGATTAGGACATATGAAAGAAAGTACAGACGAATGTGCATTACTTATATAAAATATGCAGTTCAATATTTATGATCGTTAAACAAAGTTCACGCTGCATATTAAATATATACTTAAAAAGCAATTCACAAAATTTACAATATATATTACTGAAATAGAATAAGATATCAATAGTTGGAATATTAATATTATTTTACTTTTAGCAGATACTTTATTCACGAAGCATTTCATGGTATTAACAAGAGCTAAGAAAATTTAATAAAGCGAAACGATTAGAAATTTGGCGTAAAATTGCAGTGCGCCATTTTGGTGGTGCTGGCTGCCAAATCTTCTACGACAATTTATACTAGAATAAATGCATGAAATGAAAGAATATAAGTTATATAGACTGTCTTCAAATTCCACGGAGATTTCTTCTATTCCTCAGATGAACACTATACAAGTCACAATAAATATGTACATTTATAGGAGAAGGCATATTAAGATCAATATACAAAGCACACATATCATAACAATAGGATTCATAAAATCAATAAATAAAAGTTTTAAAGTATAATAATGAGGTAAATGATAAGATAAAATAGTTGCAGCTGTGGTTAGTCACAGAGTTCATCTTATTTTACTGAGATAATTTATTCTGGAAATGGGTTTTCAATATTAACAAAAAGGAAGGCAACAAGAACCAATGCTGAGTTTTACAAAAGAAAAGAAATACAACTCTGATACGTAACTGCACTGCATGTGTTTCATAATACAAATTATCATACATTTCGAGAAAATAACAATAAGTACGTATATTTACAGAAAATCGAATTTATCCAATAATGAAAAAGGGGACAATATTTTCAAAGCAGAATATGTGAGATTAGACTGAAATGATATTGTTTCTAGATGAAACTGCAACAAGAATTTCAGACTGCGTTCAATGTATGATCGTCGCCATTGCTGGTTTCTTATAATAAAATTTTTAATTATGTGTTTATTCTAATACAGTGACTTGAATGAATCCTCAATCATTCTGCACTGGCACAAATAGAAATCCCTATTTTCAGAACAATTTAGATAGCGGAAAATGAGCTGTGATATATCTAGTGAGAAACTGCATAAGCGAGAGATTCTTTCTGGGATCCGTATTTCTCGAGTTTCAACGTTTCTGCTAAATATCAAACATGAATCTCTCTGCCTTTTTTCAAAGATGTATGCTTGGTAATGGTACAAAAACGGAGGATCTGTTTTGTGTTTGTTACATCATTTTTCATTACGCTTATGGAGACTGGGTCTCACTGCAGAATAAGTGTTTTAGCCTCCAGATTGAGTTTGAGAGGTGAGAGAAATTTTTGAATTTTCTTTACCATGGGACTCTTACTATACTTTTCGTAGATCGTTCATTAGGCTAGACTCAGAGGGTGAAGATACTGAGATTCTGAGAATTTTGATGTTTTTGCTAATAACGTGTTTAACTGATGAATGCTATGCTATCAACATCAACTTTTTTTATCTCGTGCCCAGGAATGTTTTATCGAGTAGTCTTGCAAAACTCACTATTCATTTTTAGTTACAGGACCTTTTTCTCTTGTCATCTGTATAAATAACAGCACTTTACAGGCTCTCTGGTTTATCTGATCTTATTGGAGATACGTCCTCCAGTTACTACAAAAAGACTGGAATTGAGTTTTGATGCCTTACGAATACAGATCAGTAATAAAACATAATAATCGTTTAACAATTACTGTAGTATTTATATGGTTCCCCGGAAAGGTCTTACTGTAACTTAACTAGGCTAAAACTGCTTCTAAGGATCTGAGAGCATCGAGTAGACAAACTGCAAATATAAATATTATCTTGGCGCATAATGTTTAGGTTATGTTACATGAAGGCCGTTGCCTACTTTGTAAAACACTTACAAAAATACACATTGGTCTTTTCTGTGCTTTCGTTTCGGACAATGTAATATTTTCTTAAATATTATATTTTATTGTTTGTTTGTGGGGATTTATAGTTATTTTAACTAAAGCATTTAATTAAATTTTATGCTTACTTTCCTATTTCTTAATTGTCAATGTCAAAATATTTAAATTTGGTAGCGTGCGTGAAGTAATGCAAACTCTACCTTGAAGAGAAAAGGTTTAAATACTGAGTTTTAGAAGGGAAGTTAGAGAGTTTGGTCGAAAATTGTACTTTTTGTAGCGTGAGCTTCTGATCTGCATTTATTGCTGGTTACCGTGGCGTAACAGCTATTACTTTGCTGCCACTAGATATTCGACGCTGTTTTAGGAACATGATTATCCGAGCCCTGCAGCGTAATTCTACTACTTGTTAATATCTTCGAATATTTAGTTTAGTTCTTGTTATTTGAGTTACTGCCCGATTGAAGCGTAGTGTGTTAGCGTCAAGTCGACGCATTGTGAATTTTAAAGAATCAATAAAGGGTTCTTTTTACCCTTACCCTGTGTGGTTTCTACACGTATTTCAGCTGTTACATTAGAAGATAGACCAAGAGGGTCTTACATGTTGATTATGGTTTTTAAAGTAATATTTTATGTGCCTAATGTTTACGTTTCGATGTTCGAATGGCGCCGAAATCTAAAGTGTATTTTCGATTCTAAATAACTTAATAAATTCCGCTACTATTTTGTTCATATTAAAGTGCTATTATTCATTAACGAAAATAATACATAAAAAAATCAGAGAACGAACACGTATAAAAGCAAAGCAAAATGTTCCAGCAACCGATTCCATCGCAAACAAATCCAAAAACGCGTTGCAACGCAGGGCAACAAAGGGTGTAAGTTAATTTGAGGAGCATGGAGGAAGATAGCTATTTTAAGATTTTTTTATGTATTCATTAATTTCGTCTTTTATTCTTGTTTTTAGATTATCAGTATTTCTTTTAAAAGGGGTCAGGTACCTTTTGAATGGTAAAATATGTCAAAAAATTACTCAAATTACAAGTGATGTATCTCCAAAACTAATAGCCCCATAAAAATAAAATTTCTAACACATATTGTGGTACCCTTAGTTATTTGTTTAAGATTACTAAATAAGTCATGTGCATTAGTAAAACTTTTAAATAAATATTTTAATGTAGAGCCAATTTTTTTATAGCCAATATTTTGAAATTCATTGCGCGCACCATTGCACCTATGTAAAGCATAAGAGGAACCAGATTTTTTTTTATATGGTAGAAAAATAATGTACCTTTAAAATGACGAAGAATTTTTTTATTTAAATGTTCCTTTCCTAGAAAAATAATTTTTTAAAAACAAAATTAAAATTTTTATCAAATTTTTTTGGCATAAATTAACTACAACTTTAAAAGTTTTTACATAAGAACCATTTTGGTTCGTCATATTAAGCATATCTAGCATATAAACATCCATGTAAAATTTGGTGCACTTTAGATTAGCCGTTTCAGAGAAATGCTGCGCGCAGTGAGTAAAATCATAGTTTTGAGAAAATTGACTTTAAAGATAAAAGTATGTTTTTATCAAACAAATGTGCATTATTTAAGAAAAATAAGTGTTCATATTTAATCAAATACATGATATAATTATTTATATATGGATACTTAAGTATAAAAACATATAAAAACAAAATAAGTTCACACAACTCGTGAAAATATGAAACGAAAACTTTAACGCACTGACGAGAAAATTTAAAATATTTACACGAATTGACTTTTTTTCAGGCTAGTCATTTGGAGATTAATTTTTTCATACTGAGTGGTACTTGAATAAAATTACTTAAAATTTTCTAAAATTATATAATACAGGTTGTAAAAATAGACAATATAAGTTATTTTCTAAAAACAAAAATAAAGCATATATATTTAAAATGCACCAGGTGAATATGTTTTGCCTTCACGTAACAATAAGTTCTCAGCAATAGCCTTTTGTTTATTTCTCTTTTTCTTACGCATTTCTTTTGTGCTTTGCAAAAGGCGTAATTCACTAGTTTTCACTCGTTGCTCGTCTAATTTACATAGACATGCTCGACTAAACGAACCAACTGACAGCCCAAGTTCTGCCATAACTTTTAATCTTCCCTGATTACCTTCATTGTAAAGTATTGTGGCCTCACTCGTTGCTATTTCAGCAATTCTTCTTCCTGAACCAAGGGTCTTTGGACACAATTTCCAAATCAAATTATTTAAAGATTCATTGCAGTTTTGTGTCTTTCCGCCAAGACATCTTCGCAATAGTGTCGGTTGCGATAAATCATTAAATATTGGTTTAATAACATCCATAACACAAAAAGGAAGTGTTGGTTTATGCCTGAATTCATGAACAGTTCCATTAGCTACAGCTTTCTGGTATTTACACCAAGTATTGGGACCTAGTGGACAAAAACTATGCAGCGGTTCGACATCAGTTGACCGTGTGTGAAAATAGATTGCCCATATAGCATTACGCATTTCTGCCAAAGAAGTTTTGTGTTCTCGAATCGCATTACCATGGTAAACGGTCAATTTGTCAATTTGTGTATCAGTCAAACGACCTTTTCCCCCAATAGATTTTCCATCTGCACATTTATTACCTTTCAGTTTCAACTTTCTGAGCCGCGTTCCCATTCTCTTCTGAATATGACCGACACATTCGATTTTTGAAACGGACACATCAGAACCATAGGGCTGGGCCTCCGTTATAGCCTGAAAAGTCTTGGAATCTCCATCGCCTATGTATCCAACATACTTCACATCATGCTTCGTTTCTGATCGCTGGAAAATTCGAACCATGCCGACAACCTCCATTTTACCCGCAGAACCACTGTGATTTATAAGACACTCTGTTTCATGTTTCTTTTGCCAGTTATCATAGTCTGATGTACCCTTCATTGAATTCCATGTATCACATGCCTTACAAAAGGATGAAAGAACCTCTGTGTCGATAACCTTACCACTTTTGTCCCCAATAACGGTACACACACCTATTCGTGATGTGTGACCCCTTGTTTTCCATGAACCATCGCCGCTAACCACAACATTTGAAGAACCCGTTTGCTGAACTTCTTCACAAGCAGCATTTTTCATCGATTGTTGTGCGACATTACTCGAGCACGACATAAACTTCTTTACAGTAGCATTGTATGCTTTTTTCGATACTGGGGGTGGAAGATCCATTATACCACAAAATAGTTTCATTGCGGAGTAGCCCATTCCAATTGCTCGCATGGCATAAGCATAACGTATGTTAATGTCAGCACAGTTGTTCTTCTTACCAGTCATTTTTGAACTTTTAAATGCACGCAGTTCTGTACAATTTTCACAATTCAAAGAAAATTTGGAACTTAGTCCACACACAACTTCTTCTTTGATAGTGACATCACTGCCACATGTTTTGCAGCACAATTCCTTTTCAAAAAAGGAAATCATTACTGTCAAGTCCAAGATTCTAAAACCTTTAAAATCATCGTTAGTTTCACTTTCTAACAGCTTTTTGGAAAGTTTTATTTTCTTCGCAGAAGCACTCACATTCCGTTGTGCAGTAGACAAGTCCAATTGCTTTGGCGTGTGGATATTACCAGTAAATTTTCTCTTTTTAATTCTACTGCCAGATGATCGTTTAGGCGTCGATTTACCTTCTATCCTATTCATATTAATATTAGAAATAAATTTTAATATAAATATTTAATTATGTTATTAAATGAACGAAAATATATCGAGAAATCTACGAAAATATATCGAGAAATCTGTCACAGAATACAGCACACGTTGTAGCGCTCGCAAGCAAAACAAACTGAATGAGCGAGTAAAAGTTAAAGTTAATATATTGCTTTCTTCTTCTAGAAAAAGCAGTGAGAATTAAATAATTATTAAATATATCTATTTCCAAGCCATTACAAGAAAACAAATGTTCGAAAGATGTTAGATTGTTTTTATAAACACAATTTATCACCACTCTTCATGAGCGCAGCTGTAAATATCCAGCTGTCAAAAAAGGTAAACAAACGCCTCCATCCTGACTTTTGAAAATTGGGCTTCGGTTCTTCCTCGATATCTTTCGTTCTAGTAGGAATATTTTTATGCGGTTTGTTTTAAAATGTTGCTATTAGTTACCTCTTTAATATAAAACAATAAAAAAAAATTGATTTTTTTTTACCCTCAAAGGGTACCTGACCCCTTAATTTCCATCTTTTAGGAATAAACTGCTTCTTTAACTAATCACTGTCGTGTACAATTATCTTCTACACCCCTTTTATATCTACTTGCTTCAATTTCATAATTTGATTTACTAATATTTTCAATGTGTATTCTATATTTTGCAGTTTACTTTGTTTTAACCTTCTCTTTACATGTAAGAGTCATGTTCTTCCACTTGAGGATTTGTTAACATTTACCACAGAAATTAAATTTAAGACTTCAATCATTGCTCAACAGTAACTTGTTATTTTCTTGTAACTGTAATTTTTTTGAGCGATAAACTAGTATCGTCGTATTGCAAGAACCTTAGTTTTTTAATTACAAAAATGCATGTGTTCCTGTAGACAAATATAAGGGAGGCTTGAAAGGCTTCAGTCGTGAATATGAGCTAGGTTTCTCTAGGAAATTCTCCAGGAAGCAATCTCTCCACTTTAGTAGAGAGCCCTCGTGTGCTTTGCCATATTAAAATGGTCTGTAGCAGAAGATGCAAACAATTACAAAAATTATCTCCATATTTTACTATGTCATTATTTCTTTTTAGTTCACATCAGGTAAAATATTAAAACATAATTAACTCACTTAGATAACATTTTAAATTTTATTCGAAACTTTTAACTAAAGAAATTTAAACTTATGTAGTTTATCAATTGACGAAAGGGCAAGTCAGCTGCATGTTGGATTTCTGATCTTGACAGCTTATGTGGAAGAATCGAAGCTCTAATGGAAAACTGCCCAGGTAAACAAATTGGTCACACGAAGTAGTGAGAGTGACTAGTGAATACAAATAAAAAAAGACAGTGAAACGTCAGAAACAGATCACAAAATTGCGCGAAGAGAAAATGCGAAAAATTGAAAGTCTAACCAGGGCTTGAATAATTACGATAGTCTTTTGGTTGGTAATTAAAATAATGGCTTTCTTGATAGCATTAGCGAAATCAGAAAGGTTTAGGGAATTTTTCCTTCCAATAAATTTACAGGGAATTTAATGAAGAAAACTTTATTGAATGTATTATAAACAGGGAAATTAACGAAAAAATGTTATCGGATGTATAATAAAAGTGAATTTCTTTAATTCACAAGCAGGAACAATAATTCTATAACTTTGGTACATTTAGTGTCAGAAACATATTGGTCTTTTAATTTTACTAACAATGAACATTGACAAGAGCATTATGAAAAGAATTATTATTTTTAACTCACTCAGTTCCTCTAAACGATGCATGTCTAATATTTCACAAGTAAATTAAATGTATATTTTTACGCAGAAAGGCAATAACTTGAAAAATCTGATTTCTTCCAAGCTGGGTGGATAATTAAATTAATAGACGGCAATCTTGTAAAGAAATGTTTGGGCGATAAATATTTCTAAGGTGAAACACAATTTAGTTTGAAAAATCACAAGCAATTTTGTTAATGTGATGAAGGGGAATCAAAAGCCACTGCGTGAAGAGATGTTCATGATAGAATTGAAAGTTGTAATTATTAGAAAAATACTTACATGTTTAATAATTCTGTGCTTCGTATTTCATTCTGATATGGCATTTTCTACTGAACAGTTTATATGTATTAACCCATATCATACCAAGCATTGAAAAAATTAATACTTTTTTATAAATTCTTAAATAGGTGGTATACATATAAAATAAAAAAAACTTACCAAATTTCTATTAGATTGATCAATACAGCCTGTCCTAAAAATAAGACCTACTGCTAATCATTCTTACTACGGTGGAATTGAAGAAAGAATCTTAAGCATAGTCCAACATTACATTTTTTACAGATAGTTGTTGGTTTTGTTGTGCAAGTTTTTATCTGGCATCTTCTTTCTCTATTTTATGGGTTTTTGACAATAACATGTTCATTTTGAATCTTTAGAAAATCGTCATTAACCTGTTGAACACCCAGTTTTCTGCAAGATCGGAATAGAAAGTCCCAAATAAGTAATTGCTATGCGACTTCGAAAATCAAACAGGCTCAGACTATCATTAATAACTGATTGAGCTTCCATGAAGCAACAAATGCTATGTCAAACGTATTAACAAATAAAGGCCAGTACTCTTTTATTACTTGAACTGAAGTAACATAAGCTGCTGCATGATTATCAAATAGGTCAGTTTCTATTCTAGGATGCAATGCACATTGGTATCTTAAAGTGCCTTCTGCAACCTTTTATTCTTATTTTTACGGTTGATACACTTTTTGTTCCTTCGAAGTTGGACATTAGTGACACAACATGACTGTCATTCCATCAAACTGCTGCATCTTATTTTTTAAATCAAAACTGCTACCTGAAGTGCCGCGTTCCATTTTTGACATTGTTTTAGATGATATAAGGGGGCATTTAGACATTCTGTCTTCTCTAACAGTACCTGCATTGAGGAAGTTTTTATTTTCAAGAACGGATGGGAAGTAAAGAAATTCTCCATATAAATATTATGTAACTCAGAGTTTGTAATTATTGACTGCAAATTCTGAACAACTGTATCAGATAATGGCTCATTCACGATTTTCTTAGTTGGTTTCTTCTTTTGTATCTTTGGATTTGTATTCTCTCCAAAATTCAAACATGCAAAAACGAGAGAAATTTAGTCTACTTCGATGAATTTCAGAATAGAAACTGACTTTATGAGTCAATGGTTGAAACATATACTCAGTCCTCTCCCCCACATTTTACACACCTGTCTGTGACGTCAAGCAAGACTGCCAGCAAGACTAAAATGCCTGGGTTAGCTGTAGGATAGCAGTTTTTGGTATGTAACAGAGAAAGAAAAGATTATCTGCATTACAAACTGATGGGGATTTGATAGCAGTGGATTTTACTGTTGTCCTGTTTTTAGGACAGTTAAAAATGCAAGGAAAAATTATCTTTTTCGTAAAATCTTTTGCTAATGTTTTTTACTGGTATAAAAGTAAGGAATATTATCTCAGTGAATTTATAGGTATGTTTTTCTTAGAGCTCAAAATTTTAATAAACTTGTACATTGAAAACATAAGCAAAAAAATCTTCAAAAATCCCCATTTTAAAAAATTAGTAAAAAATATTTAAATTAATTCTAACTTGCGATAAAGACAAATGTAAAGTTAAATGACTCTTAAATAATAATTGGTCTTTAATTTGAACTAAATTATTTCAAGGATTTTATACAAAGACCATTTATGTGTGTTGTCCTATTTTTAGGACGATGGGCAAATATGGGTTAAGTGTCTCTTCCTTTTACCCAGCTTTCTTTTTTTCTTACAATCTGTAAATGATAGGTGAGAGAAGACATGGACAACAGAAGGTCATCAATAGTAGTCAGGTATATTTCATGTCTTAAAGATCTCTATGAATGTAGAAACCTCATGTGATATCGGACTTCATAACTGAAATACTGATGAAGATTTAGAAGGCAATATAGATGGGGTAAAGATACGGAAATGTAACTACTTATAAGGAAATAATGATCTTTTAAAAGGTTTAGAACAAATATACGACAACACCGCGTCACTGAAATGCCTTCTATCTTAGTCTGAGATGCTATCCTGACGAAGAGTATCTGGCATCTACGAAGCCTCTAAATTAGGACCAGAAATGGAATATAATAAGTATCTCAAACTGGACGCTTTTCTGTGAATATCGGAAGCACTAAAATCTTGCTTGTCTCCAAGTAACATTTACCATTAGAGATGATTTGTTTATTGAAAATCATTGAGAAAAATTATGTAAATCATCATAGGAAAATAAAATTTTTATTATTAAAGATCCTCTTTTATAAGAAGCAAAGAAGATTTATTCCGATACAATCCTTTGACATTTTACCTATTAGAACCAACGAACTTCGTGCCGTAAAATAAGAATAACAATAACTAGGCAACTGCTTCGTTCAATGTTTCCGAGCATTTGACTCTGCTGTGTAGCTTCTCTTTTCCTGTGCTGACAGAATTGGTGGAATCGTCGAGTCATTAAAACAGACGAATAATGGTAATTACACCTGCTTTGGGTTCGAACCCAGGCAAAAGAGCTGACTGCATTGTTGGTTTTTGTGGTACTACCCATGGGTAACTTGATTTTGAGATGAATTTTCCTCAGAAAGTTCTCCACGAAGGCATCTATTAAGATAACCACCGTGGCTTTGACATATTCAGTTGATCTATCCTAATTTAATCTTTTTCCCGGTTTTTTTGCTAAATTAGAATTTCTTTTCGTGCCACTAAATTTCAAATTTCTTATTTTAAAAATAGAATTTTAGATAATATTTCAGGTTTGGAAACTAAAAAATGTATTTAAAGTGTTTATAAATCATGTCTACAGGGTTCTTCTAAAGCATGCACCTCTGATCTCCACCATATTCGTTAATAAATTTCTTTTTCTACAATTTTCAAAAGGCATAAAATGCATCTGTTATGCAGCTGATATTCTATTTATTAATACAGACACATCTTTAAAAAAATTTGAAAACCTATTTTACGAATACTTACGATATGCTTTAAGATATGCTTGAATAAAAAAAAATTGCTTTTCATTTTCTGTGCAAAGAAATCGTCATTTAGTCTTCCTTTAGGATTTAAAATAATGATATTACTCAGACTGAGGTATGGAGATAATTGATTTAATAAGATACTGTTTTCTCTTGGGAGTATGCACAGACATAAAGGTAAACTGTAATCAACATTTCATCAGAGTCAGTGAGACTTACTTATAGTTTTAGATTTTTAGAATTGTAATTTATTCTCAGATATATTTTCTGAAGCACTATCGTTTATCTTCAGTAATGTTTATCTTGGTTTATGTGTTAACAGAGCAGCATGATTAATAATACTTTAATGACAAAATAAAAATAACAAACACACGTAAAGAGGAAAATTTGAAACGCGAGCCCCATCAGGATTAAGTAATAAACATCATGAGAAGAAATACTGAAAGGAGGAAAATAGGAAGATATATTTACTATTAGGGTATTAACCAAATTTACAAAATTCCCTATTTTTTAGCAACAGAAATAAACATTTCAGTTCCCTCTATCACAGAGTGTGTCAAAACAACGCAAAAAAAAGAACTTTTCTTTCTCACAGCAATAAGTTACACAGGAAGACTATACCCCTTTACCGATGATGTATAGCTGGTGTGTTCCGTATATTACGTGTAGAGAAGCCGAGGCTAGCTGTCATCATTCTCTGTTTCAGGGCTATTGCTACAGAGATGTCTCTTAATTTTATATTTTTTCCCCTGCTGCAGATATAAGTTTTCGATTATCCGAAAGATCTGTTCCCAGAACTCCTTAAAATCTGTTTGAACAGATGTTGGACAGAGGGTGCGGAAGACTTAGAACTACAGTTCGCACAGAAAAGCACAGTTTTTTAAATTAGTAGAATACGTAGGGAGCGACTGGGGAACTTCCCTGGGGCTCTGATCGGTGGGGCCTCCGATAAACTTCAGGGTTTTAAGCATATGTATTTATACGCAAAACTATAAAAAAGATATTCTTTGTATTCTGCAAGAATAGTTAATAATAAATGTATAGAAACGATTCAGTTGCAATTTTATAAAAAATGAGCAGTTTTTCATCTTTCTAAAACATGCGCCTGCTCGCGTGGTAGATATCTCTCCATTGCAGAAGGTAGGTGGGTAAGCGTGCGTCAAAATACTATTACAAACTAAACAAGTTTAATATATTTCTCCTTAGTTTTAAGGAAACGTTGCATATTATGGGAACATTTCGTTTAAAAGTGCGAAGGATAAACATCCCCCCTCCCCTCAGAGAAGAAGTGCGATCTGTTAAGACTAACCCCACAGCTATGTTACCACAGCTATACACAGCTAGATAAGCTATTATCCACAGCTAGATAAGCTAGATTCCCCTTCAGGAATTAAAATAACTGAGTTTTAACCTTTTTTAATTGAAAAAGAGTTAAAAACAATTTTCGTATTTCGAAAACATCGAAAATGACAGATTAATAAGCTCTTTTAAATATACGTTTACCTCTGTTTGGACTAGGCTCAGACAACCATTTTTTCATGTAATACAGACACAACAAGAAGAAGAAGAAATATATGTTTGGACGGTTTGATATAAGATGTTTTCTCTTTAGTTTTAAAACATTTTGTTTCCCAAATTATTTAGCTGCTTAGTATGATTAAATAAATGTGAATTATACATTTGTGTTGATATTTTGTGTGGTGATTATTCCAATCAGCTGAGCTCCAGAGAGATTTCTGTCCCGTGCCTTGGTAGCTGTACCCAGCGAATAAAAATAGAGTTACAAATGTAATGTGCTAAATTCTTTGGAATCTTCCGAACTGGCTTATTTATTTCTTGCATTTGAATGATTCTTTATAATATTTCCTCTGTTCGATTAAATCAACCAATGATCGAGTGGCTAAGACCACTGAACACAGATTGTTCAATTAGGATTCGATTAGGATTGTTCGCTTAGGAACCTCAAAACAAATCCCTACATCGGCCTTGCAGTTCACCAGGGTATCCTGTTATAAACCATTATATACTTGAATGGTACAAAAATATAAATATCTCATTGCCTGACGTTCTCATGATGAGCTGCTGAAGATTGCGAAGATGGTTCTATGGTGTGGAACAAACCCAGCTTTTAAATCAGAAGGGTTCGACTGTGATCACATCTAACGCTTTTAGAATCCCTAACAGAAGACTAGTACATGGGAACAATGCCTGGATTTATTATGACTGTCTAGGTTCCCCTTACTTTTACCTGTACCTGTATCAACTGAAATATACTATGATTTCCGACAATGAAAGGTAGTTTATGAGAAGGTAATAAACATAGTCCATACGGTAAGACAAGAAAATTTAGAATATTAAGAAGTTGCTGCGGATCACCGGAAAAATATTTGGCATAGAACAGCTCTTAGAGCCTTCAGAGAAAGGAACGTGTACTAGAGATGAAGACAGCGATTCGTAAAGAAGAAGCACAAGGAAAAGTGGTAAATTAAAATATTCGCATACTTTTC
>KK115134.1:1059219-1072861 GCA_000611955.2 Stegodyphus mimosarum
GCTGGGCGTGCCTTGTCAATTACTATCATATATCCTTAAGATATCGACTCGGTATCTGTCAGATATTGTATTGTCAGCATTACTATGCATTCGTATTGTAATATAGGTTTTTTTTAACGAACTATTATTGTGATATTTACCAGCAGTTTATCGATGGCTAATTTTTATTTACGTTGTAACCACGTTTTATGGAAATTAAATTACTCGCATAATTTTTCCTTCTCGATTTCCGGACGAAAAACCATCTAAATAAAGGGAATAAATACCCGAGGAAATGCGATATAATGAACGAATTTCAAAAACAGCAGGATCCATCAGCAGTCAAGCCTCAAAGTCTTTGAACACTACTCTTTCGTTCTGAGTTCGAGTGAAGGCGAGAGGGCTTGCTGCGTGGACGTTTTCGTGGTTTCCCATGTGGAAAGACCTGCCAGTGGCTGAGCGGTAAAATTCTTGAACATTAGTAGTTCCGACCTGGGTTCGATTATTGACGAATGGATTGGCTGCATGAGCATTTTCATGGATTTTCCCATTTGTAATGCGTATACGAGACAGTTTTCCTTGCAGACAGCCCTAGTGCACTTTGGCATAATCAACTAAACCAAATCAAATCAAAACAAATGTGGAAAGTGGATACGACCCAGTTTGCTTAGAAAGGCCTTCCGCGAAGGCATCCCACCCCTTAGGCAAAGAGGCCTCGTCGAGTGCTTTGTCATAATCAAAACAAGCCAAGCCATCAAAATATCTAAATAACGATTTTTGCACCATTCTTAGACAGGTGCATCTCTTAAGGTTCTTTTATGGGTGGTTTGTGACAAGTAATTTTATCCTTCCAGTTCTTCCAGAAAAGAAAAGCCAGAAGAAGAAAAATGCACCTACAATTAGTAAGAAGTACCCTCTGGTATATTTATCTTTTAAATAAGCAGATGATCCCCTTAACTGAAATGACAAGTTCAGAGTTTTTACTTCCGGTGCTTTTACCGTAATGTGACAAGAGAATTCAGCCTTGTTGCCTCGTTTTAAAAGTGTAAAAAGGAACTAACACAAAAGAAAAAAAATACCCAGGAACTGTGCTCGTTAAATGCATTAAAGCTACGTTACCACAAAAGATGTTCAAAAAGTTGTCCCTCTGCTTAAGAGGTTTTATCTCTAGCAATTCCGAGGAAATGATATGAATTCGTAATTGAGCGATTCGCAATCGATGCACGTTTGAAGGAATTTTTAAGAGGCAAATAAACATCGGTAGTGTTGCCTTGAGTGCTGGATGGGAATTTATGTGCAGCTTGATATTTATTTCTCTCAGTACTGGAGGAAGTTTAGATGGATGGAAACAGATGCAGGTTATGAGTGATAGAAATGGTCAGAATTAGTTTTTTCTTGTGTAAATCTGGAAGAAGAATGAAAAAAGTCTTCTAAAGTATTGAGGAATTTCTTTGATAAAAAAGAATTCCACTTAGATATGTAATAATTTTTTGAATTCAATGGTAAAGTGAAACTTTTATCTTAATAGGAGAAGCATTAGTAATAAGGACAGTCTAGTATTCATACGTCATTGCATTGGACTAAAAACGCGGAATGAGGTTCTTACGTTGTATAGCTAATTGTATTTTCTTCATTGGTTTTTCGATATATAATATCAGAGGTGGTAAGTTTAAGATGTGTGTTAGCATTATCATTTGCACAATATTTTGCTTTACGAATATTCAGAAATATGTGGAATAATAAACACGAATGATTTTAAAATTTGGTTAATTTGATTACGGCAAAGCGCTCGAAGGCTATCTGCCTAAGAGAAGAGATGCTTTCATGGAGGAATTAATCATGGAACCTGACTGGTATATACGCTACCAATGAGGAAAAACAAGAAACACCCATACAGCGCTGGGATTCGAATCCCAGACCGAAATACCAGTGTTCAGCGACTTTACTGCTCGGCCGCTGGTGGCCGATTTCAGGGTAGCGTAACACATATGTCAAATAGCTTTTGTTTGTATTGTTGCAGCCAGCAGATTGCTGATATCATAGAGTAGAGCTACATATGTAAGAAATGTAAAATATTACTGTGAATACAATTTTCACTAAAATATTATGTGCTTAAAACTTTTCAAACTATTTACGTGCTTTCTCGTCAACCTTGAAACTGTCACCAGCCAACGCGATTTAATGCCAGCTATCGATAAATGTGACGTTACACTATTCTCATGACATCTCCATTTTCGTTTGATGTAACCCGATTGATTCCCGATCAGCCAACTTTTGTTTTTGCGATCAAGGATATATAAAGTAATTGATATTGTTGTATTTTGTTCCTTGCATGAAAAATATTAAAATTTGGGACATTCCTTTTATAAAACAGCAAGCAGTGGATTATTTTCAAAGTTCTGGATCCTACTATTAAAAAAGACTGTGTTAATGGACACGATGAAGTTAGCTGAATATAGACGACAAAAGAGTAATTGATTGGAAGACGAACCTTACAGGTACACCTGCGAGCAATTTGTACTCATATCATTCTAATCAGAGCTTCCGGTAAAATAAAACTACCTAAAGTAATTGAAATTGATGAAACGCTTTTTACGAAGCACAAAAATGAAGTGATTCGAATACTGATTGTTTATTTCATCAGAATTCCGCAGAAACGCTTGACGCAACTTTGGCAGGATTTCCTCCAGTTTTCATAGTACACCTTTTTAATGTTTAAATTGGGCTATACAATGAGTGAAAAAAGGACAATCAAAGTGTTCTATAAAGCCAATCGACAAACTTTAAATTGCATGTTTCATGTTTCAAAAGCGCGAGTTAGGATATATATATATATACGCTCACTTCCAAAAGTTAAGCGCGAAAATGTAAAATGCAAAAAAATCAACAAATACTGCTTTGATTGACACAATATTCGGCAGGAAAGTAGCATATATATTTATGAATGAAACAAAATCAATAATTATATATAGAAATGAAAACAATATTAAATTTTTGTAAATTATCAGATAATGACATACTGGAGACTTAAACAGAATTATGTATAAAGTGAAAATAAACAGCATAAAATAATAAAAGGACATTAATAGGGTACGTGATCTCCCGTGCAAAGTTTACATCTTGTGCCCATGCTTTCAATTAGGTGGTCAACCACAGCAGAAATAAGGAATCGCCATTTTTCTTGTAGAGCAGTTTCCAGCTCAATAAGAGTGGCTGGTGGTGGGAAACGTGAAGATACAGTACGGCAAAGAGCATCCCAAAGATTTTCAATCGGCTTAAGGTCGGGCGAATACGCTGGCCACGCCATAAGCGCAATCCCTTCACTCTCCAGGTAGTCATCGACGCTGTCAGTTCTATGGGGGCGTGCGTTATCGTCCATTAAAACAAACGTAGAGTGAATTGCTGGAGCGTACACTCTCACAATGGGTTCTAGGACTTCATCTCGATACCGGACAGCCGTCAAAGAACCCCGTTTAAAGATGTGCAGGTAGGTGCGGTATCCTAATGAAATCCCTGCTCACACCGTAATGCTTCCGCCTCGGAATGCGTGATGTTCCGTGATGTTTTGGGACTGATTGCGCATTCGTTGTTCACGTCGTATCCTTATACGCTTGTCATCTGGCTCCAGAGCAAATCTTGACTCATCAGCAAACATGATATTACCCCAGTCAGACACATTCCAATTGACATGTTCCTGGCACCACTGTAATCGTGCCCCTCTTGATTGGCCGGATAGAGGAACACAAACTCGAGGTACCCGGGAGTACAGTCCACTCATATGTAATCTTCGGCGTACAGTAGCTGCAGATATTGCATTACCAATGGACTATGTAACCATAGATGTCACACGTGTGGAGGTCGCTCTGCGATTCCGCTTGGCTACAATAGCAATGTATCGATTTTCCGCGGGGTTGTAATCCTTGGGCGACCGGCTACGGGCCTTCGGACAACTTTCTGCGTGGTTTGGAATTGTTTCCATAAACGTGAAATTACAGAATGATGAACGCCGAAGAAAAGAGCAACATCTGTGTCGACTGTCCTGCTTCAATGCGCCCCACAGTACGCCAACCTTCTATCAGCGTCTGTAACCCTTCATAAAGCTGGCTTCTTATAAGACTGCCGTTTTTGCATATTTCTTGACATGAAAGCGCGATTGGCTGTTACCTAACATATTTGCATACTTCCATCTACCTCTGCAGCGAATTGCAACCTCTTCAATTCTGATTGGCTTCCGGAAATTAGCATTTTTCTCTTCGTGCTTAACTTTTGGAAGTGAGTGTATATTAGATTAGGCATTTTAATTGCTACGCATTTTAACACGAAGTTGAAATTTTTCTATAATGACAAGGTGTTCTATATTTCGATTCTATGTCTCAAATTATGCATATGTCCAAAATTTTGTGAAGAGCATAGAAGCTGTCTTGGATGTATTCATGTTTTAAACTTAAAACTAATTTTCAGCTTGGCGACAAGAAAATTTCCCTTGGAGAACTTCTGATTTTATTTTAACCTAATGTTTTTCCCCGTCACTTTCTTCGGCGAAATGTCTTTTAGTCGCTCAACCGGTATAGTGGTTAGAGACGGAAATACTACCAGGGATGACCATTATCCAGACCTTTTGCAAGAAATGTTTCACACTATAACGTCGCTCAAGCAGATGCCATCCACTATAACAGTCAAGCTCTGCGTCGGTTAAGGCCGGATACCCAGATGGAATTTATTGAAATTCAAAGTAAAAAAATAATTGCATTGAAAAACAAAGCCTATGTGAAATACATAATTACATCTATAGTAAAGCTACATAGGCAGTTGAGTTACACAGTTATTTTACAATCATAATCGCATATAGACACATAGTTATTGTTTGTGTTGACAGTATAGCTAATATTATAACTTGCAAGGGAGACACTAGGCTAGTTCAAGATGCGCGTATGCGCTTATGCTATTTATATGTCAAATAATTAGATCACAGTTGTAAAAACACACTCTTTTCAATATTGCATTAACAAAAATAATGTTGATTACTAATAAAATTGGATTCCATACATAAACAATTAAAAGGCTCAATTATATACAATTTATGCATGTTGCCACAATACTGAATGCATTGGCTACCATATAAACTGGAGCATCTATGAAACCAAAGTACTATAAAGACGTTTCAATAAATACAGGTCATACTTTCCATTGTTCCAGTGAATTGCTGAAACGAAGACAGTAATTATTTACTATGGCTGGCTGCTAGAGTGGCATACAATAGTTAATTACACACACTAATTTCTCTTTCACAGGGGTAGCTTTTAGAAGTTTACCTGCCTACTGTGGTCATTATTGAACGCTTGGGGTGAGTAGGTGATAATCAGCTGTGCTATTACAGCTTATTACAGTTGAAAAGATAGTGATCATGATCATCTAGCTCTCCGCCCTGGCGAAGTTCTAATGTGCCTAGCTCAAAACTCTTCAGATATTATGGAAAAAGCCCATGGCCTCTAAAGTACTGCGGGAAAAACTGTTGGGCACTTTCAGCTTATGGCTAACTTTCAGAAAGAGCTTGTGAGTTTTTCTTCCCATTCATGAATTGCTCCAGAGAGCTTGCTACTGTTTCATGAGATTCTCCATTGTTATCTTTTTCAGGTAGGAAATGGTATCTTTTCCAAATGTCCTAAAAGGCTGGAATTGTTAGCTGCCGATTTGGCCAGTTTATCTGCTCTTAATTTCCTCTTATACCTACATCAGTAGAGACCCAGATCAGCCGCGGGCGCTCATCTGGCAAGAATCCAAGCAGAGTATTCCTGATAATGTGGACGTGGCCATTTTAGTTCATCTCTAGCTTCCAGGATGGAC
The DNA here is from genome assembly GCA_000611955.2 of Stegodyphus mimosarum. NCBI lineage: Eukaryota > Metazoa > Arthropoda > Arachnida > Araneae > Eresidae > Stegodyphus > Stegodyphus mimosarum. Next base: position 1,065,043 of record KK115134.1, read on the forward strand.
ACTAAGTTAGTGAAAGTAAGTGCTGTCCAACTTGTTAGTGACATATTGCAATGTCCAAATAACGCTGCCATTTCAGCCTAAAAACCTGTGTCGCAACTGACATTCTTACCGATTGGCCAGATTCAAATCAAGGAGAAGGCATGGACGTTAAGCTTAGGCACTCAAACTACACAATGAGTGGAAAGTCCTCTCAAGACGTTTTTGATTTGTGTTCGAGAGGTGGTACGTAATAGCATTGAGAGATCCTCAGACCTCCTTCGTCCAAGGTGTTCTCTCTCATATTGGGCAGAACTACACATTTAGTGCGGCGAGTATATACTTGTACGTCAATGTTGAAATTCTGGTATTGCACCCACTTCTACCAGAAATTTTAAACGAAAAAACAAGGCTGCTGAATTTTTTAGTTGCATATTTTAAAAGTAAGTAAGATGGCAAAAATATTTAGAAGATTAGATTTCCTAGAAAAGAGTGTTTCTTTAAATTTTCAATCATTTGTGACACTTGAGAGTTATTGCTTTTTTAGGGATTTAGAATTTGGATCTAATATGTGATTAAAAGATGCCAGTATGCATAAAAAATATGATTACGCCTCAGTATGCATGAAAAGTGGATTTTAAACAAATCAAAATAGTTATCGGAATTCATCGAGTACTTTTCATGCTATGTGGGTGAAATTTCAGCGAATGATCTATTAAATTACGAAAGCTGAAGTACATGGAATATTATGGGGATGGAGATTCTAAGAGGCTTTTAATTGTGAAAGATATATATGGTAAAGATTCTGTCAAGAAATTGGGATGCATTCGACATGTACAGAAAAGGATTGATAGTGGACAGCGAAAAGTAAAAAACTCCAGCATTGAAAGGAAAAGGTAAACTGACTGATTCTTTTATTGATAAACTGCAGAATTAGGGATTGTAGTTAGAAGTGATGTTGGAAACTCAATAGACATGCAACAGGCTGTAATAGCTGCTTGTTCCATTGTAGCTCTTCTTCGAAGCCAATGCATGGCCAATGTTCACCTCGGTAAACGAGTTGGTGCAACTCTCAATGTACGATTGCAGAAAAGAAAAAAAAATCAGCGAAAAAACCTCTAGTTTACCAATATATATTTTCAATTTTATTAAACCTATATATACAGAGTTGCGTAAACAAGAATTATTAAAAACGTGCATACATGGCAAAAGTCAAAATGTCAAGGAACGTTTTAATGGCATTTTATTGCAAATTGTTCCGAAAGAAACATTCATAAACTTGCAAACAGTAATGTTCGGAGCAAATGTAAGTTGTAAATGTTGCGTTATTTAATTATGAATTTATAGGTTTGCTTGAAGTATATGCAAAGTATGTGTCCTCAATTTTACACTGAGCAGGGAATTCGAAAATTTAATAAAGTGCAAAATCACGACTCTGAAGGCATTTCACAAGTTTTGCTAAAACCCAAAGGAAAAAATTACGCTTTGTTCGAAAGAAAAAGCTCAATTATTGCGAAAAAAACCAAGGTGACAGTTACAAAGCAGTGGAACTTTAATTGTCAGAAATGGCATTTTGGCATATCTCAAGACTATAGGAATATTTCTTAACTAGCCGTTGCGCGGCCAGCCTTCGTCTGGCTTTTAAGTGTACCAGAAAAATGCTTAAAGGGAACACCAAACATTAAATTTGAAAACTGCACAGAATTTTACTCTGCAGAACAATTTTATCAAAAAAGAAACAAACAACAACGGAAAAAAAAATTCAGTTAAAAATGCATTATATATAAAAAGCATACAACGAAATAAGCAATATCCCTTAATACAAATATTAATTATCCTAATAAATAAATTAACCAACTTCCCTTTGCAAAATCTTAAGAACTCAAATGGTATAAACAGATTAAGAACTTAAGCAGATTAAAAAATATCATGCAAAACTTTTTTATAATTAAAATTATATATAATTAAAACATAATATTACAATGAAATAAGCAATATCCCTTGATACAAATGTTAATTATCCTAATAAAGTAATTAAACAATTTACCGTTGCAAAAAGAAACAACTTTTTAATTTTTTAAACTCAAAACTAAGTCTCTTAAAAACAGTAATATAAGAAATACGATGAAAAATTGTTGCCAAACCGAAATTTTTAAAAGAATAAAACTATTCAAAATGATGCAATTTTATCAAAAATCTATTAACAACAATAAGAAAGGAAAATTGTTGCCAAAACTACATTTTAAAATATCTGAGATGTGAGAAGTGTATTCGGAAGCTTCATTTAAAAAATTTTAAAAAAATACAAAATATTATTATTTTTCCAAAATTCCTTTTTTAAAAGGAGTCGAAAGGATTAAAGTTCAACGTGTCCAAAAATCAAAGGAAAATAAACAGCACATTTTTTAAAATAAGTTTTTTAAAAAAAAATTCCGCTGAAAAGGTGTTAAGCTCACCTTCCTAAATAAATTCGTATTTAATCGATTTATTGAAATACGAAATTTATTTTAAGTTCGTAAAATAGCTAAGTGTCTACGCTTCACGACGATGTAAAAATGAAATGTATAGAGTGAAATCTCGCTTTTCTCTAGCCCATTATGTCTCAAAATGACGCGATTTGGTCACAAAACATTAAATAAAAAAAATTCGAATTCGAATTTCGAAAAAATCGCTTCGAGGTGCACTGGCTCTTGTGTAGATACACCTATGTACCAAATTTCGTGGCCCTGGGTCTATTAGCTTACTCGCAACACGAACGAAAGACACACACACACGCACACACACAGAAACACACACACACGCACACGCACGCACGCACGCACGCACGCACACACACACACACACACACACACACACTCTTTGTTTTATTATATGTAGAGATTATTTTACTTCATTGCATACGAAACAAGTCTAAAAATAAATACAAATTAAAGAAACTGTATATTTACGTATACATTGTTCACCTTGGTTATTTCCGTAAAGGCAAAATGTAAGCAAAAATTATCCTTTTTTTTCCTTATTTTTCAAAATTTAAATTACTGAGCATTACGTTTTCACCTGTTTTCACTCATTAATATGCTTATCTTCAAATTAATATGTTTATAGTTAAAATAAGAACTAAGTTTTTATTGAGATGCATTCTGATCGAAATACGCACATGCAATAATAATTTATGCTAGCACAAAGCTTTTACCTACTTCTGGGCAATGCCCTTTCACACATACACGACTCATTTCGTCACAATATCCCATCGCAAAACTCGCTTATTTCGGTTCTCACTTTCTTTACTAAATATTCTTGAATCACTTTAAACATATATCTGTGTAATATGATGTTTTTTTAATAGCTGTAATTGTTTGTTGCCTTGTAAGAACTTGGAGATTCTTTACTGCAGAGCTAAAAGAAGGGCACTTGAAAACAGACGTTGCTGTATATTACGTAATTTTTATTTCTTTAGAAATTAATTCTTTAGATGCAATACCCGATACACATTATTACAGGTCAATATGCAGCCCACAGGTTTGAAAACTTAACAATCTTCAAGCAATGATACAAAGAAGTTAGCGACCTTACAGCAAGAAGAAAGACAAAGCGGAAAAAATGGCTACGCATTCGTAAGAAGCATGAGATACAAAGTTTTAGTTTTCAAATAAGTGATTGGCTATGACATACCTGCATTGTTGTGCTTTATGCAAGATGGAATGAAATGGATTTAAGGGGCTATTACTAATTAAAGTTATGATTTTAATTTACATACTTTTATCTTATTATATTGTTACGAATTTCACATTTATTTGGCTATTTCTTTAGAATTGTAATTAGATTTGCTTCATGTTGCCTTAGCAACGCAGATGATTTTTGAAGAGAAAGCTACGTCAAAAAAAAAAATAACAATAAAAATAAAAGAGCGCGTGCATTTAATGCTTAATAAATAAAGATCTCGTAATTACTGTTGCCATCCAGAAAAATCTAGAAAAAATCGTGTTTGTTCTACTGATAATTAAAAAGCTTATAAAAGCCGAGGTGAAACAGCTCATCTCAGTTAGTTGTTGTTGTTGCTGTTATACTTGTAGCTGTAAAAAGCGAACTGCTGTTTGTACTTAATGCTGTATTGATTGTAGGGATTTCGCTGTGACATAGAACTATTTTATCTGTTTTGAACTGAGTTTTTGCTAAACGTTTGAGATATTGTGATATTGTGCGAAGATCTGTGAAGAAATATTTCAGTATTTTAATTCATTTCTTGTGGAAAGAATAAATTTTTGTTAACTTTTTAACGACTTGTGCATTCAATATATAACGAACCCGTACGCACGTAACAATACGTATTTTTAAATTAATCTTTCACAATAAAGGCAAAGGCAGAACAAAGCTGTATATAAGTAAAGCGTCGACACTTCAATTGGAGAAATTGCGCTTCGAAACGACCGCAGCGCTCGTAGCGGTGGCGATGTGGAAACTCAATCAGTAAAACTGCGCATGCTCCTTTTCTTTTCAGTTGTTGGTTGTTTTGATTTGGTTGTTTGTTTGATTCTACCGAAATCTTGTTAGCTTCTAACGTGCTTTGGTTGTGTTATTTATAACTTATTAATTTTGTACTTTTTAATTACAAAAGGCTCTTTTCAGAACCAATTTTTTTAAAAATTTTCTCTAATGGCGTATCGATACTGCGGATTAAGAATTGCAAGAGTAAGATTTCGTCGAAATCTGATGGAATACATTTCTACACGTTTCCTTGAGACGATGCGTACTTGAGGAAGTAATAAAGAAGAGTTTTAGTATAAGTATTGTTGAAATTAAAGGTAAAAAAAATCTGATAATTAAAAGAATTATTCCCGTATATTTTATAATGACGCAGGTACAAGTTTTAAATAATATTTTAAAAAATCTTTTTTTTTATTCCCTTTCAGAAATATTCAGAGAAAGTTATGTACTATTTAATGTATTTCACTATTAAAATAAAAAGAGCGCTAATTTGAAATGGACCGAATCGAGCATTAATTACAAATTGACTTAGATTTTTTTCATTTAAAAGATGCCTCAGAAGCTAAAAAAATCATGTCATATTCGAGAAAGTATTTTAGGTAGAAGCTGTGTAAGTGGAGAAGAAATAATGCATAATTTTAATGTTAATAACAATAAACTTTGCTTAAAAATGTATTCTTTTCGTATACTTAGGACTCTGAAATACTGTACAAATAAAAAATATATACATTTATATATATAATTACGACGCAATTGCAAAATATTTACATCCAGTCGTGTCAAAACTCATTGCGAACTCTCCATCTAACTTCCAACCTCCATGACGTCACTGCAAAGAGAAGTGTTTAAAAGATTACAGCAGGCTTCAGTTAAAATCCCGTCAACAGAAGCCTACGGAAACACTCCAGGAGCTCGCCACGGATGTTGATAGGCTGTCCCACCTCGCCTTTTCGGAGTGCCCGACAGAAACAAGAGAAATCCTGTCCCTGCAATACTTCATCGACGGCATCCGGGATCCTGAAATACAGAAAGCACTGCGAATGGCTGATGTGAAGGACTTGTAAAGTGCTCTGGTGTATGCCATGAAATTCGAAGCAGCACAGCAAGCCACTCGTAGAGGAACCAGGAAGGAGTTGCTCGCCATAGTCAAAGCCGTAGAACATTTCCATCATTATCTATACGGTAGAAAATTCCTGCTCCGCACAGATCATGCATCATTGGCCTGGCTTTTAAATTTCAAGAATCCTGAGGGTCAGATAGCCAGGTGGATACAGAGACTCCAGGAATATGACATCACTATCCGTCATCGCAAGGGACAGTCGCACGGAAACGCTGACGCCTTGTCTAGAAGACCTTGCCCAGAAAACTGCCGATATTGTTCCAGGGTCGAAGCTAAATACCAACTGGTTAATCCAGTCGCACGGCAAATTACAGCATCAACATTGGCTGATCCAGATCCATGGACTGACAAGGAAATCAGGAAAGACCAGCTACAAGACCGTGATATTAAACCCATAATTGAGTTAATGGAGACCTCAAACAGAAAACCTACCTGGCAGGATATTTCGAGCTATAGTCCCACGACAAAACAATATTGGGCTCTCTGGGACTCACTCCATATTCGAAACGGCGTCTTGTACCGAAAATTCGAATCGGATGATGGAAAAACATTCCGATGGCAGCTGGTACTCCCAAGATCCCGAATCCCGGACGTCCTTAAAGAACTACATAGCAGCCCTGCAGGAGGTCACTTCGGAATAATGAAGACCTTGCAGAGAGTTCGGGAGCGTTTCTACTGGAATAATGCAAAGGATGACGTGCAAAAGTGGTGCCGAACTTGCGATGCCTGTGCAAGTCGGAAAGGACCGAAGAAACGCAGCCGGGGGAAGCTGCAACGTTACAATGTAGGAGCACCTTTTGAACGTATCGCCTTTGACATCTTAGGACCTCTGCCACGAACTGCTGATGGCAACAAATACATCCTCGTTGCCATTGATTACTTCACCAAGTGGCCTGAAGCGTATCCTATTCCTGATCAAGAGGCTGTCACAGTAGCAGAGATGATGATACAGCACTGGATTTCCAGATTCGGAGTGCCTCTTCAGTTACATTCCGATCAGGGAAGGAATTTTACCTCGGCTGTAGTCAAGGAACTCTGCAAGCTACTCGGCATTGACAAAACCCAAACGACGCCTTTACATCCCCAGTCGGACGGTATGGTAGAGAGGTTTAATCGAACCATCCTCAATAACCTCTCATTAGTGGTTTCCAGAAACCAACAGGACTGGGACAAGAAGTTGCCACTATTTTTACTGGCTTACCGCAGTGCTGTCCACGAGACTACCGGCTATTCCCCATCTCAGATGCTCTTCGGTCGTGACCTTCGTCTGCCATGTGATCTTTTGTTTGGTCGCCCTCCGGATGCGCCTTCATCGCCTGAGGAATACATTCAAGACCTCCAGGCCCGGTTTGAAGTGATGCACAACTTTGCACGAGAGCGAGTCAACTTGGCGACGGAGAAGATGAAGACCCGCTACGACACGAGAGCTACTGGACATCGTTTCAACGAAGGAGACAAGGTGTGGTTATGGAATCCGACTCGTCGAAAAGGACTTTCTCCGAAACTACAATCACCTTGGGATGGTCCTTACACAGTCCTAAACAGGCTGAACGACGTCGTGGTTCGGATCCGTAAGTCATCGAACTCTAAACCTAAAGTCGTTCATTATGACAGGTTAGTTCATTACTATGGCCATAGTACGTAGTGTATATAATTGTAAATAGTAATGTACATAGTATAAGACCATGGTCCTATTTGTATTTAGTATTTGATTTGTATTTGTTAAGTAGTAGTATTTGATAAAGTATTGTGTTTAATAGCATTTGTATTTGATAGTATTTGTACTTAGTATTTGAATTGTATTTCGCGTTGGATAGAATTTAATTTGCTGAACGTCACTTATTTTAATTATTGTTTATTTTGTTATTATAAAGTAATATTTATTATAGCACTGATGCTTTAGTTGTAAGTTTGGCTTCCTGTCCAGGGATTGTACTGCTCGGGACGTGCAGTCCTTGTGAAGGGGCAATGTTACGAATTTCACATTTATTTGGCTATTTCTTTAGAATTGTAATTAGATTTGCTTCATGTTGCCTTAGCAACGCAGACGATTTTTGAAGAGAAAGCTACGTCAAAAAAAAAATAACAATAAAAATAAAAGAGCGCGTGCATTTAATGCTTAATAAATAAAGATCTCGTAATTACTGTTGCCATCCAGAAAAATCTAGAAAAATCGTGTTTGTTCTACTGATAATTAAAAAGCTTATAAAAGCCGAGGTGAAACAGCTCATCTCAGTT
>KL814727.1:0-19547 GCA_000611955.2 Stegodyphus mimosarum
ATTTATTAATATCTCTTTTTTTTATTAAACTTACTTGATTCCTTCTTTTAGAATTAGAAATTTAGTTTCATTCCAAATAAAATTCACCCTTTTTTATGATTTATTTTTAAAATTTGTATTTTTAAATCATTTTTACATACTTTTCAAAAAAAATTTTGAATTATAACCTATGACGTTTTTAACATCATCTTAAACTAGATGTATTTCTGGGCACATGTGCAAAACATTGGAGATTTTTATTCAAAATTTTGTAAGATATACATGAATTTACATATTGGAGCGTTTGGAAATTTGGCATCTTTTTTTTGAGCGATTATGATGCGCAATGTGGTTTATGGATTTTGTTACAGTGAATTGCCACAGCTATTTTTAACCTTAAATTGCAAATAAATTTTTACGGAGGATTAATTATATGGAATTATTCCTCTCAATGATGAGTAATAAGTATTTATTAATACTATATGAAAAGCTACTTTTTTTAAATTATAGATGATTTTGTTCGGATTTTTAAGTTTTTTTATTTATTTATTTTTTTTTAATATTTGTAATGGTAAAATTTTGCATTTGCCGTGTTATCGTCTGCTAGTTTACTTTAACTTCATTTAAATCGAATTGTCTAAAACTGAGAAATTTCGTTTGATGTTTTATAAACTGCTTTATTTCTTTGTCATTTAGCAAAAAATCTTTTAATTAAAATATTTATTAAAATATGTTGGACTTTGCTTTAAACTTTATTTATAGTTAAAATGCCTAGAAGATAAAAAGCTGTCTTCAGCTGAAGCATAACTGATCTAATTGATATTTAAAAACTTTGACAGAATGCAAAATTTATGGAAGTATAACAATCGAAAAATCTTAATTTTCTTGTGTGAGCACTGAAAATAAATGTAGAAGAAAATTTGGGAGAAAAGTAAGCAAAAAATTCTGAAGGGGAATTTGGCTGTCAGAAATACTAAAATGTTTCGAAAAGTTGGATGTTTTTGAATATACTTTTAGAATATTTCAAGGAATTTGGGTGTTCAAAGAGAAAACACTTGATGGTATAACATCAGGAAATACCATCAATTGAGATTGCGCTCACGGTAAAGACAAAAACGATATCATTGCAGATTAACGCGAAGAGCGACTGATTTTCCACTATATGGTTGGCATAAATTTAAATTACCTCATAGAACATCATATCGTATCATAAATGGAGAATCCTATGATTTCTCAATCGAATTATTTGAAGATTCAGGAATTTATCTACTGTTGTATTTGGATGTCATCAAAAGACGTTTTCCCTCTTGATGAAACCAGTCTTTCCTTTCATCTCATGCCTTCAAAATGCGTAGCCTCTAAAGACTGATAAAGGCTCTGACCAAATACTGATGAAATGGATTGAATTGGATTATTAAGTTACGACAAAACAGAGCTATCTGCCTAAAAGGATGGATGCCTTCGTGAAGAACTTTCTAAGTGAAATCAGCTCGTATGCACGTTACGCATGAGGAAAACCACGAAAACGCCTATGCCACCAGCCCGTTAGCCGGGATACGAACCCTGGGGCGAACTACCCATGTTCACCGACTTTGCCGCTCGGAGGTTTGGGGGCCCTTAAGAAATGGAAGGCGGTAACTTTATTTAAAATGAATGTCACAACTACCAAGATGTTTCGAAAAGTTGGACGCTTTTTAATATACTTACCGATTGCCTGAAGAAAAAGAGCAAACCATTAAGAAAAAAATAATAATAAATTTTTGCATAAAATTTAGTATTTTTTTTTTTAAATTTAAAACTTTTTTAATCTTATGATATTTGATTCTTGCGATTTCAAAAATAAAATGTTTGACTAAAATATGAATAGCATTTTAAGAAACTAAATGTAGGATGATAAATTTGTCTAAAGCAATGGGCACAGTGATAAAACTGTTTAAAGCAATGTTGAATGTCATCCTAAGTTCAAATGTCGTATATTTATTTATTATTATTCAGCCTGCTTCACCTCTCAATGGGCATTACAGGTCAGTCGTGTTATCTTGATCGTTGCCTGATCGTTATTAAATATATTATTTATACATCTTTTCTGAACGGCCTCTTAATTATATATATTATTTATATACGTATCTTTTCTGAAAGACCCCTTGAAGGGCGTGTCAACTGTGCTTTATTTTCTCTTTTAATATATGCACTTTTCAAATGCGTCGTAATTTGGGTCACAAAGTATGCGCTCGAAAGAAACGCAATTCAAATAAATAAAACCAAATTCTGGAAAATTTTTATATTAATAAATATATTTAAAATACGCAGTACAAATGAATAAATAAAATTTTTTAAAACAATTATCTGAGGAGACAATGCAGCAGAAACAATTAAAATGAAATTTTGAAAATTTAAAAATGACCTAAAATAATAACTATGACTAAAAAATATAGTAAAAAAGTAGACTATTTGAAAAAAATAAACGATGCACCTTTTATTTAAACTACGCAGTTCGAATGAGTATATAGGAAAATTTTTAAACAGTTCTTGGAAAGAAATCAAGGAACTTAAACAAGTAAAATGAAATTCGAAAAAGAAAAAAATTCTTCAAAATAATAACAATTATAATTAAAAATATAACATAAAGAAAATTATTTGAAAGTAGGGAACGAGTGTGACTTTTTTTTCCGCTCACGCTCATGTAATAAGGTAAAGGATAATAGGTTGCCATATATTAAGAAATTCGCCAAGTGAACTATTCTTAGCGCAAACTGAAAAAAATGCGCCAAGTTAAAATTTTGAATTCCTCCGTAAATTTCTCACCAAATTTCGGCAATATTTAATATCTAGGCATAATCTGAGTCGTAGAATCGAAATATGTGAAAAACTGGTATGTTATTTCAGAAAAAGTTCGATTTTGTGTCAAAATACCTATGTTAGAACAGTACTATATATAAATCTAATATATATCCTATGTCGCACCTTCGAGACATGAAAAACGCAATTTGTTCGTCAATCGGCCCAGTAGAATGGGAGATTAAAACTACCCTATTTTTTTTTCGCAGTGTACATTAATGATGATTCGTATAAATTCAAGTGTTCTATGATTTTTGTCTAACAAGCTCTCCCAATCTCAACATAGAAACGTTTTGAATCGTTATACCACATTTCAAGAAGCATAATCGAATTTCAGTATAAATTATACGCATAATAGGCGGGGACTAGAAATAAAGTATTGCTAATGTTTGATGTTAAAGCCCCTTTTTGTGTGGTCGAAGAGATAGAAAATGAAACGAGAGCAAAGAAAATGCAGGTGATTGATTTTGAAAATATTTAAGCCACAGAGTTAGTGAAACAATGAAAAAATGTTTAATTAATGGTATGTAAGATGGTTTGTTCAATGCTAATTTTTTTGTAACATATGAATGAAGAGGCGCGGTTAGTAAATAACGTTCACAAAGACCGCACTGATTACAAGACTTGTAATCCATCGCATTCAGGTAAGAAAAAGTGCCTCCATGATTGTGTGGCGACTCTGACGTTCTTCGATAACCTTACAGTCTTTGGTGAAAGATTGGAGAGTTCTTTCAACATCGCAAAAAGTGACGGTTACATATATTTTAAACTGTGTAAAACTTCATTATTGTTTATTTGTGTATTTTTAATATTTACTCTATTATATTTCACGTTATTATATATCATTTACTATCGAATCTGGCAACACCAGTTATTATTTATCCGAGCTGTGAGCTCGAGACTATGTAGTTGTAATGAAGCCGGTTATTCTAAAGATAAAAACTAAATGTTGTATATATGTTACATTGATTAGTTCTAACTTCTAACATCAAAATGCACCGGTAAAAATATAAACTCTTTAAGAACTACAATTCTAATAAGTGTTTTTAAATTTAATAATGTAATGCATTTAATTTGTTTTATTATTTAAATCTAAAATTTTTTAATAAAAACCTGCAGTGGAAAGTAGCATTTAATTTAGTAAACGCCGTCGAATTTTTTTTTGCCTAAAATTTTTTTATAATATACCGCTGACCCGGTAAACCATTCCGAGATTGCCTTCCTATGCATTAAAATCGGCAAATGCATCGTTCTCCCTTTGCAGCGTTAATACCTAGTCAAATAATTACAATAATTTTTTGCTATTTTTGCGGCAAGCTGGCAACATTTCCTGCACTCTTTCTAAACACCGTCTACGAAATGCATTAATGCTTTGCTCCTTTTTTGGCTTCGCTTAGATTGCAAAGAAGGCATCTCCATGTGTTCTAACCTCATTACAATGAACCGTTTCAAGTCCTTTTTATGGGCCACCAACGGCAAGCAATAAAGTCGCTGAACACTGGTAGCTCGGTCCGAAGTTCGAATCCCGCGAACGGGCTGGCAGCATGGATGTTTTCGTGGTTTTCCCATATGTAACGTTTATACGGGCCCTTAGAAACTCCTCCACGAAGACATCCCTCCCCTCAGGCAGATAGCCCTCGAGTGCTTTGCCTTAACCAAATAAACCAAAACCAAGTTCTTTATGTCAATGGATCAATGGAATTTTCTGGTTGACAAGGTAAAGTTTCCTAAGATATGCTTAACATGTTTCCTGGTATTCTTAGAAATGAGGGCTACATGTACCTCGTTAAGGCTTTTGTTTAAAACACAAAGTTGGGGTTGAAGATTAAAGAACAATAACATAAAGGTGGTATTCGTTGTTCTAATATTCTGTAAAATGGGCTTAAAGTATTCATTCAGTTTAAAACTGCAGGAAATATAGAAAAAGTTTAAAAAAAAAAGCAGAGAATTTTCAGTCAAAGACATTTGCAAAATTTCCGACTTTTATACATTTGAAATTTCATAATAGCTGAAAATAACATTCCTGATTTTTAGTATGTAAAATAACTCTTCTAATGCAAACTTTTTGTTCTGAAGAATTTTTTAGTCTTATTTGCTGAAAATTCCTTATTAGTTAATTTGCTTTCTATGGACTAATGGAAAGTGTTAGAGGAAAGTATTTGTTGGAATGGAAAGTGTTGAGGGGTGATGATATATTTTTTGCGCTTCTGCAGCTGAGGGTGATGGTTCGGTAAAACCATCGAAACTAGTCCTGTGAAAATTTAAAAATATTATTCTGATTTTTGTTGTTGGAGTTCTAAATTAATCTCTTTTCTCTATTAAATTAAATTAAAACAAACTGACACTTTTACCCAAGAATACTCAAGAGTAGTCTTTTTACAGTCAAAGCGCAATCATAAATGTTTCATGATCTGGCTATTGTATATTTGAGGGACTGCGATTTTATTTATTTCTACAACTACGCAAAATTACTAGCCGTAAAACTATATGCTGTCCCAACGAATTTTGATTGCGTTAAGTTTTGAGAAATGTAATTCTTTGGGCCACAGATACAAGATGAGAAAACGCAGCAAGAACGGGCTTTATATGCTCTTTTTTGGTGTGAAATTAATTAAGTTTTGAGCCTCCAGTTACCATTAATTAAGTTTTGAGCCGCCAGTTTAACACCATTAATGTAAACACTAGATTAAGAACCACTAATCAGAAAAAATGAAGTAGAGGAATTTTTGTAAGTTTAATCCATCCGTTCGTTATTAGGAGTTTTCTTGAAAAAGAGATTAGGAATGATATAATAAAAATTAATTTTGTTTTTCATCATTTTCTTGGAAGTCAGATTTAAAGTGATAAAATGTTTGTGTGCGGAAAACGCTGAACTCTCTTTTCTGTGTTAAATTAAATTAAAACAAACTGATACTTTTTATTATTCATAAGGAAGGGCTCTGTTACAAAAGTTTGCAGATGGATGATAGAATATAAACAGTAATTATAGAATACAATACAACAGAAACAGTAACCTTCATACATGGGCAAGCTCTGAATCATCAAGAATTCGGTGTATTGCATGAAGAAATTAAAGGTGTGTATGAGTAAGTGATTTATTATAACGAGATGAAGAAACTAAATCAAGGAGTGATATAGTATAAGGCTGTAAGATAGTTAATTAATTAAATATCGAGCGAGAGCAATTGTAGGAGAAGAAGAGAAGGAACAACAACCTTGTGCGTTAGTATGAGGTTGTTTAAAGTATGTATCAGTATCGAGATCATCATCGTGTAGGAGAGTACGATCGGCTGGTGACCTATAACTCTCTTACCTGCAAGGCCGTATATACGGCCTAGAATATTTTTTGTGATATCTGTACGAACGTATATATACGTGCATATTAAAATATATCAAAGAAATTAAGGCAATATATTAAAAGTACATAAATCCAGGTAAAAAAATACCAGGAAATTTTTTACATTAAATCAAGAAAATAAATTTTTCTGGTAGCAGTTTTGGGAAATTTGTGCCTTCTTAGCGAAAACCCTGGCCGGTCAGAGGGTTAATCCCATAAAGTTATTGTTACGGTCATCAAAAACTGTTCTGTTACTCCAGAAGACTAGCAAAACCCACCCTTAAAAAGCTAAATTCTCTGTAAAAATAGGTTACAGTACATAGAGAGGACAGCCCGCTGACGCTTCAGGCCGAGGGAAGCAAATTTAATGTCTAGCTGTATTCTAACGAGGTGAAGGAGCATCGAAGCTCTGTGAGAAATAAATTCATTGGCTGTACATTGACGTCTCAACTTAGTGTAGTCATGCGGCATGGCATGAAACCATACAAAGTGGATAATTTTTTCCTGACATTGTAAATCTATTCATTCTATATTTATTTTCATTCAATATTAATAGCACATATATACGCAAGCCATACGTTTCTTTATATTTACATTTTAACTTATAATTTCCTTAGAGGCGTTAGCTTCTTTTGGGGGTCTGTCAAAGCGCTGTTATATATTTACTTTACATGTGTACTCTTGGACTGTGTTCTTCCAACTGAAATGGGGTGTAATGACTGGTGAAATGTTTACTAGCACTTTTCCACTTTCTCAGCAAACACTATATTGCAATTCACTGCTTAATGAATTTAAGCTGTTTCGAAATCTATAAGCACTGTATTAAAACAGAGACATAACTGAATATACTTGCGGGCGGCATAACATTGCTCCGGAGTGCTCTGGAGCCGCGAGTTTAAGACCATTAATGTAAACACTAGATTAGAGACTAATAATCAGAAGAAATGAAGCAGAGGAATTTTTGTAAGTTTAAGCTCTCCGTTCGTTATTACGAGTTTTCTTGAAAAAGCGATTAAGAGTCTAGAAAAATTAATTTTGTTTTTCATTGTATTCTTGAAAGCCAGATGACGAAATGCTTTTGTCGTGGAAAACACTGAACTCTCTTTTCTGTATTAAATTAAATTAAAACAAACTGACGCTTTTACCCAGGAATACTCAAGAGTAGTCTTTTTATAGTCAAAGCGCAATCATAAATGTTTGATGGCTTGGTTATTGTATATTTACTTAAATAAAACAAACGAGGTACTGCGATTTTATTTATTTATACAACTATATAGAATTAATATCCATAAAACTACATGCTGTTTCAACAAATTTTTATTGCTTTAAGTTTTGAGAAAGGTAATTCTTTGGGCCACAGCTAGAAGATGAGAAAACGCAGCAAGAACGTGCTTTATGTGCTCATTTTTGGTGTAAAATCTTTATTAAAAACAGATTATTTTTAAATGAGCATTGTTATAAATAATCAAATTGTTGTCTCCAAATATTTTGAACAGATTCCATACAATCGTTTCCATACAGATTCCGTACATCCAACCGATGTTACACTGCGTGAAAAAAAAGGAGAGGCAGTTCTACATCTTCCGTTCTAGAGGGTTGATTGACGAAATTCAGCTTGCGTTTTTCATGCCTCGAAAGCGCGATTTAGATTGTGTATAGGATATGTACCTATATTATATAGGTATGTAGAAACAAAATCGAACGTTTCCTGAAATTACTTGCGACGTTTTTCAATATTTCGATTGTACGACTCAAATTATGCCAAACTGCCAAGTTTTGTGAAAATCTCACGAGTTTTTAAAAAATTAGCTCTCAAAATTTTAGCTCCTTCGTAGTAATTGAATTTGGTATCATATTTTTATCAATATCTCTTTTTTTTAAATTTATTTGGTTTTTACTTTTACATTTCGAAATTTAGGTTTTTCCAAATAAAATTCGCAGATATGTTATGATTTATTTTTAAATTTGTATTTTTAAATAATTTTTATAAATTTTTTGAAAAACGTTTTGAATTATAACCTATAAAATTTTAGCATCAGCTTCGAGTAGATGCATTTTTACGCATACCTGCAAAAATTAGAGTTTTTTATTCAAAATTTCCTTGGTATACGTGAATTTACATATTGGCGAATTTGAAATTTAGTATATTCGTTATAAGCCATGGTAGCGCCAAATGTGACTCACGCACTTTGTTAAAATTGTATGAAAGTACGAACCGACACCATTTTTCCGCTCCTTTACAGTGAAAAAAAAGAAAGGAAAATAGGTTGCTACAAACTAAGAAGTTAGCCAAGTGAATTATTATTGGCGCAAATTGAAAAAAAAATGTATCAAGATAAATGTTTGAATTTTTGCGTAAATTTCACACCAAAGTTTACAAAATTTAATATTTAGGCATACTTTGAGTCCTAGAATCGAAATATGGAAAAAAATTGGCATGTCATTTCGAAAAAATTACGATTTTATTTCAAAATGCATATATTAGGACAATGCCGTATATAAATCTAATATATATATCGTAAGTCGCGCTTTCGAGACATGCAAAATATAATTTGAATTTCGTCAATCGGTCCAGTAGAACAGGAGAAATAGTATTGTTTTTTTTTTTTGGCGCAGTGTACATATCTCTCCATCTAGGTACATCAAGGTTAATTTTTTATTCTATTCCCACTAATCTATTATTCCGTTGGTTATTGTTATAAAGACTCACAGTCCGGTACATCTGCAAATCTACATCCTCCTTTACACAAAGAAATTTGGAAAAACTGACGAATTTCCTTCATCGGAAATAATACTGAAGTAAATAACTGCTAGATCATTTCAGAAGCGTCCATGATGTTATCGTAAACTAGTTGAAACGACAAATCACATTTTAAGATCATGCTTTCAAAATAATAAATTGTAACCATATTTTTGTATTACAATCTATTCTAAAATTTTTTGACCTCATTTCTAAAAACACTGCTGTTTGCTTTTTATGAAATCCAAAATTGTTAGCTAATATATGATATATTTTGCCATGCGGGGTTTGAAGCAGTAACAGGGAAAAATATATTTTGGACAATACAGAATACTCTGAAACCTAAGTTATAAGGTATATCTCCCACATTCTTAGCGTGCCTTCGTGGTGTAATGGTCAGCAAACTGAGCCGGTATTTCAGAGATCCGTGGTTCGATTCCCGGCGAAGGCGTTGCTTATTTTTCATGTCTCCTGCTTCAAAAAAAAATACCTAATGTCTCTACAGTGGCGCCCGAATTAAAAGGGTTGAGGATGATGACTCTCCACACCCAGGTTTTGGCGACTAGGTCCCCTAAAACCCTAGTCGCCCTTTAAAACGCGTAGATTTCTGAAGACACTAGCAACAAAGTTTGAAAAAAGCTGAGTAATTTTCCGAATGAATATCGTATAATATATAATATATCGTATATATGGATGCCTAAGAATTTTTAGTCAGTAAAAGCTAGTAAAAAAGCACATTTTAGTGAAGTTTCAATTATTATTTTAACAAGGGTGTCTAATTTTTGTTTGAAGATATCCTATTATTTCCCTTTCAAAGCAAAATTATAGAGGCACTAAGCAATTAAAAATTAATATTAAAAGATTTTCATTCGGAGCAGTTGGGTGGGGCTTCGTATTATAAAATGACAGTAAAGTGCGAGTGTAATTCAAGCATGAAGTAATTATTTTTTAAAAAGTTAGGGAATTCTACTTGGGACAATAGTTAACGCAATGCAATTATTAATTTTTTCTAAATCTGCTGATATTTGCTTGGAGCAATGACTGACGCAGCCATTTTAATGTTTCGGGTACAGTCTTTCATTATATCCCTAAGTGTCTTATTTCATCTGAGTCAATGTCCATTCCAAATCAAACAGTACTTGTGTCTTTTTTAACAATTCTTCTAACTCCTGTATAAGATAAAATACTTTTATGTTCTTTTTTAATGCTTTCTGCTCATGTTTTTGTAGCTAAAAATTGGCTGTCTAAAGCTATTTGAAATAAAGCTCCATAAGCGCATTACGTATAAAACTATCAGTTGGTTCTCACAAGAGGAAGATTTAGGAAAGTAGCTAATGGGGGCATGGTCTTATATTGAACCGGAAAAGCAACGAAACGAATAAAAAAGACATCCTTCGGAGTTAAACAGTATTAAGTACAATTATACAATGGATAATATATTTTATTCTTGTTCTTGGAACTAATTTTCCAAAAGAATATCAGGTATAATCATATCAGATAATAATATGGATGCTGTGCTAGTTCTTTAGTTACTGAAACCGTAAATGCTTATTTTAGTGAAATATTTTTCATTTTAAAATTTTTTTTAACAAGGGTGAATATTTTAACAAGGGTGAATATTAAACATATGCTTTTATTTCGCTTATAAAGAAAAGTCTGTATATAATTCTCTATATTCACCACTACTAAATTAGGTATTGTTTTTAAATAATTTAATTTAAAACATACCATATGTTTCAGTCAGTCAGTCGCTCGCTTTGGATGTAAACATTTAGAATTCTGAAAGTAACGTATATATTTTTTGCTTACAAGGTTCAGTTTATTCATTAAGAACAGCATTTTTCAATGCTTTTCAGTTTATAATTTATGATTACTAATTTGCAGTCTTCTTATTTATATTATTTTTGGAATAATTTTGAATTATTATCTGTACCGTCTTGCCTCTACGCCTGATTGCTGGTTAGGTGTTTTTGCGCCACGTTGCGTTAATTTGACGCTTAACTATTAATATTAGCGAGTTAAATTTAAATTTTTACGCATTTTTAGCCAGTTTATGTTACTTATTTTAATTTTGGTGGTTGGTCGATTTTCCGTATAGTTACTCCCAAGCTCTCGCTGTCAGGTGAGAGTGAGGAGCCTTACGGATTTTCGCTTGCTCCGTCTGCCAAAACACCGTCGTGTGGGTTTGGTTCCGAGGCGCAAGCTTCCATTTTATTTTATGTTGGGCGCTGGATTTCTTATCTCCCCGCGCTAGTGCATGCGAGAATGGAGAGATTAATTGATTCTTATGTTGTGCAAATACAGGAGCTTGAACAAATTAAGAATACTAAGGGAGCATGGTCGGATATCGAAAGCAAGTTCTATGCTTTCCTTATAAGTTCACTGGATATTATTCGCGCTCTTCAGGCAGAGCAGAATAAAAATAGTCATGACAGAAATTTACATGATCAGGAGTTAAACAAACCGCTCAGTGATAATGACAGAGGGCGTAGCCCAATTAAACTTCGTGATGATTCTGCTACCAGCACTGATGACGAAATTACTTTGGATAAGGACATCAGTTCTGATGAAGACACGCAAAACCGTAGAAGGGGCGATCAAACAATCAGGCATCGTAACCCAAGACCTATTGCTAAGAAAATAAAACTTAGTACACAGACTCAACTCATATCCCCAGCTATTGCCTCTACTTCTAAGGCTACTCAGGATACTCCCGATATTCATGGGGACTTAGGTCAAACTACCGTCACGCAAGCGGATAATCCTCCTATGGATACTACAAATAAGGATGACACACAGGCACCTACTCAGGATACGAATGCTGCCAGTAATGATGGTAAGAGCACGAACAATTCTCAAAGTAAATCTAATAAATTACCTCCTATCATTTTAAAAGAAAACAAATATGATTATGACAAAATTGCTGCCATGTTTCGCCAACGTAATCTTGGCTTCATTGGCCAAAACATCCGTGAAGGAGTTAAAGTAATTGCAGCAGATGCTGACAGTTATAGAGCCATGGTCAGAATTCTCAAAGAATTAGGGGTGGAACACCACTCTTATATTCTCCCCCAAGACAGGAACCTAAAAGTGGTCATAAAAGGACTCTTACGCAGTACTACTATTGAGCGTATCAAAGATGATTTAGAAAGCCTAAATTTCACTATATCAGATATCAAGCAAATGACTAGACGTCGTAATGGTGAAGTCAGCAAATTACCGCTTTTCTTGATTACACTTCCTAAAACGGAAGCCTCTAACAGTATCTATAGTGTCAGGTATTTATGCCACTTAAAAGTATCAATAGTTGAATATAAAGGGCGTCAGGGTCCATTGCAATGTTTCAGATGCCAGGGTTTTAACCACACGCAGGAGGGGTGTAATTACCCCCCCAAATGTGTGCGTTGCGCCCTGGGACATAATTCAAAGGATTGCCCGGACCGTTATAACAAAGATAAGCCTCTCGTTTGTGTGAACTGCGGTGAATCACATACCGCCAGTTTTAAAGGATGTGTAAAGTTCCCGAAGCGGAAGGAAGAAAAATCAAAAACATTTAATAACAGAGTCATAGAGGGTAAGTCATATGCTCAGGCTTTGTCCTCGGGTATCTATACAGATACCATAAGCGAGGCCAAAAAAGTATTCTCCGACTTGGCTGCACTCGTTTCAATCATAAAAAGTGCAGGATTCTTACAAATAACCCAACAAATAACTCAATTAAAGGAAACCAATCAGGAAAATAATAAAAGCGTAACTAGTGATAATGGCCATACATCCAATTAAAAGAGCGCCAGTACAGGTCATGATTTGGAATGCGAGATGCGTTCTTAATAAACTTCAAGAACTTCAAAATTTCCTAATAACAAATGAGATTGACATTGCTCTCATTTCTGAGACGCATGCCAACCCGAGCCATCGCATGAACATCCCAAATTATAGATGCTATCGGTGCGATAGACTTAGCCACAAGGGGGGCGGCACAGCTATCTTCGTCAGAAATCCGCTCCAGTCTTGCTATATTGACGAAGTACGCATGAATGGGCTGGAACTCATTACTGCTTCTGTTTTACTGCCTGCCTTTGGCATTGTTTATTTCAGTGCAATTTATAATTCACCCAAGCACTCACTTGACGATAACATCCTAGCAGAATTGCTGCCCTCAGACAAACCCATTATCTTAGCAGGAGAATTTTAATGCTAAAAGCCGTGAATGGGGCTGCAGAAAATCAAACGCTGATGGTGACACACTCTTCAATTTTGTCAACAATTATCCTGTGTACTTTTATGCGCCCACAAGTTATACTTATTTACCATCACAGGTAAATAAAGGTGATATTTTGGACATCCTTGTCACAACTGTCTCCATTCCAGTTTTCTTAGATGTACATATGGACTTAACTTCGGATCATGTGCCGGTTATTGCTACTTTAGGCACTCAGAAAAGTGATGATACGAAAATTAAAACCATCACCGACTGGGATTGTTTCAAGCAATTTCTTCGAGAAAACCCGCCAGATACGGGACCCCTGCGGACTACAACTGATATTGACCGTGCGATTAATGCACTCACGGACCGGATTAACTGTGCCTTCACGAATGCTACTCGTAAAATCCCGTGCGAACAAAATCCGGACATTCTCCCCCGTCATATTCGTGAAGATATCAAGATACGGAACAGATTACGCAAGCAATGGAACCGCTCGTGGGACCCGCGTATCAAGAAAGAACTTAATAGATTAAATAAGCAAATTAGAGTCCAAATAAAGCAATATCGTATTGAAAGGTGGAATGACAAAATCGCCAGCTTCAATGAACCCAACCACGAATTTTGGTCATTTACTCGAAAGCTCAAGCGCAGCTCACCAGTAAATAAGCCCATTTCCGATGGGAACAAAATCGCTCTTACCAACAAAGAAAAAGCCGATATGTTAGCTGAACATTTCGAAAAACAATTCCTGCCAAATGAGAATCCTTGTGATTACTCTTTTGTTTATGATGTTCGCTACTGCGTTCAAGACTATCTCACAGGTCCATCTGTGCGCAACAAGACGGAGTTCACATCTCCATTTGAAATTTCTGAAATTATAAGGAGGTTAAAGAATCGGAAAGCCCCCGGGTACGACTCTATTACTAATTTTACCATCAAGAATTTACCTATAAACATTATTACCAAATACGCAAGTATTTTAAATGCATGTCTGCAGAATAGCTATTTTCCAACAAAATGGAAAACCGCAAAAATTATAGTTATCCCCAAGCCTGGAAAAGATACTACAAAGCCGGACGGCTGTCGCCCAATTAGTCTGCTACCCGGATTGGGTAAAATATATGAAAAGGTGATCTTGAAACGCATGGAAAAATATCTTGAAAAGCTCCCTCCCGAGCAGTTTGGTTTCCGCAAGTCATTATCTACTACAAAGCAGTTAGTCAGATTAGTGGAATTCATCGGCTCTGCTGTTCATAACCATCAAAAAGTTGCCCTCCTCATGCTGGACGTGGCGAAAGCTTTCGACCGCGTCTGGCATGAGGGGCTTATCTTCAAGCTAATTGCAAATGACTTTGATCGGGAGATGACTTTACTTATATACTCATTTATTAAAGATAGAAAATTTTTTGTTAATATCGGACAAGATACTTCTACGCAGAGAAGATTAAATGCCGGCGTGGCCCAAGGCTCTATTCTTGGCCCAATTTTATATCTATTTTATGTGTCAGATTTCCCGAAACCATTTACTGGATTAAATAATTACCTGGGGTGCTACGCCGATGATACGGCGCTGGCGGTGAGATCCCTAAGTCCGGCCATTGCAATTGCTAAACTTCAAGAAACAATTCCGCACATAGAGCATTGGTGCACCAAATGGCGAATCGCCATAAATGCAACTAAATCGCAATTACTCATTATTAGCAAGAAGAAGGCTAAAAAGTCCTTAAATGTCAGACTTACCCTTTTCGACGTAGAAGTCCCAATTGTAAAAAAGGCCAATTACCTAGGTGTGGTTTTTAATCACAAATTTACGTGGACTGATCACTTCAATCACATCCGAAACAAGACCGTAATTGTTATGAAAAGCCTTATGCCGCTTTTAGGAAAGTATTCGCAACTGGATTTGTTACGTAAGAAGCACCTTTATACGGCAATAGTGCGCCCTATTTTCTCTTATGCCTCCCCGGCCTGGGCAGCTTTTACATCACGCGACCTCTACAGAATACAAGTTATGCAAAACAAATTTTTACGGCTGATTACGAATGCCCATTACTTTGTGTCCAACGATATGTTACACAGAGATTTAAAGATTGAAACTGTCAAAGATTATCTTCTTCGAATTAATGACAAGTTCTTCAACAAGGCTCTCACTTGCCCACACCTGGAGATCTTCAACACCCTTGACTATGAAATTCTCATAGAGGACAGATATATCAGACCTTATGCCGCACATATATGTAATTTAAACTTTCCCGCGTAAAGCACTTGACACTTACTTTTGCTAGCTATTTGCTGGTCTGTACGTAATGTATATATTCTACTTATTCAACTTTATTTTCACTATTTTTGTATTTGTATTTTTATCATTGCATATTTGTATTTTTATCATTGCATATTTGTATTTCTTTATGTTTGTATTTTATATTTGTGTCTGTATTTAATTTCATATTATGCGTTTTATATTTCTTGCGCTCTAGGCCATTTGTCTGGTTTTGCGTTTTCTCTCTCCTTGTCGCTGCGCCGATTGTGATCATTTTTGGTTTTTCTAAACCTGGTGATGCATGGTCACCCCCCCTCCTTTTTCGTGTATGTATTTCACCTACCTGGACCTACCCATATCATGTGCCTTTTGGGCAAATTATCAGGAGCCGGACACATCGTGCAATTGCTACGATATTCCGGCAATACTTGACTGGACTGGACTGGACCATGTGTTTATATATTGCAAGTAGAAAATCTATACTAGTGAAAGTTTCTGTTGTGTATTTCCAAACAATATTACTGCAAAAATTGGAGCTTAGTTGTAATTGTTCTCCTAAAGCTGGTATCACGTCAATCAACGCTGTTGCGCCAACGAAGTTAACTATCTACGTGGGAAATGCGAGGTGTAATTCAGTTTAAGGAAGATGTATGAATGCTTTAAACGAACTTATTCTTATAATTAAAAAAAAACGAAACAAATGTTGATTGAAAGCACTTTTATTATTCAATAAGAAGAGCATGATTTAATTTTTTTTTTAAAAAAAAGCTGGTGAATTTTTCGTGGAACGATGAATGACACAGCTTTTTTAAAGCTTCGAGGTAACGAGCGCAAAGTTTTCCATTACATCCATTAAGTTGCACTGCACATTGATCCTCTTCATTTGGCTTAATCTCTATTGCAGACTCAGACAGTTCCTGTGTCTTGTTTAACAAATTCGTCAAACTATTGGGAAATGCGAGGTGTAATTCAGTTTAAGGAAGATGTATGAATGCTTAAACGAACTTATTCTTATAATTAAAAAAAACGAAACAAATGTTGATTGAAAGCACTTTTATTATTCAATAAGAAGAGCATGATTTAATTTTTTTTTTAAAAAAAAGCTGGTGAATTTTTCGTGGAACGATGAATGACACAGCTTTTTTAAAGCTTCGAGGTAACGAGCGCAAAGTTTTCCATTACATCCATTAAGTTGCACTGCACATTGATCCTCTTCATTTGGCTTAATCTCTATTGCAGACTCAGACAGTTCCTGTGTCTTGTTTAACAAATTCGTCAAACTCCTAATAAGTTTAAAATAGTTTATTTCTTCATACTTTGATACTTTAGGCCGGCATCAGCGCGAACTTTATCGCGCTATTTTCGGCACCTCAGATTATCCCCGGGAAGGGTAACTTCGTGTACGAAACCTCATGAAGATTTCTCAAGACAGAACTAACAGAAGAGAAGAGAGAAGGTAGGCCCATGCCTATAAGGGCGGCAATCAACCGGTATCCGAAAGGGGGTAGTGGCGAGACGACCCAGTCCTGGTCACAGGCAGTCACGTGGGAAGTCCCCTCCCGAATGCTGACCCAGAGACAATGCTTAATATTCGCTCTTGTAAACAGTGCGGAAATTCAGTAGTCAGGGGAAATTAGGTATTGTTGTAATAAAAATGTGTGGCATAAGGCCTGAGATTTATGTCTGCTTCCAGAAGTTCATATTTAAAGTTATCAGCGTAATTTCCAGCTTCATTAGTGATTGCTTTGTTATAGAAATTGCTATTAATTTTATTGATGAATGTTCTGAGGTGCTGGAGCTTGAGGTCTCTATGTAATTGTTCATTTCGAACAAACCAGGGGGCTCCAGTAATTTTACGAAGGAAGTTGTTTTGAAAAACTTGCAGTTTATGGAGATCACTGTTAGAGGCAATACGCTAGGCGGGTGAGGCATACATAAGGATGGGGCGTAGGATAGAAGTGTAGATACGTTTCTTCCTGGCAAGGTCTAATGGTGATGTGGGATTGAGTAAGTGTTTGAGTGACCTTGATATTCCAATGGCTTTACCTACTGCCATTGAAATATGTGCATTCCATGTAAGAGTGTCGCTAAATTTAATTCCACGATAAGTAGCTTGATTGACCCTTGGCACCATCTCATTAAAAAATGTCAAGCTCACATTGGTTGATTTTCTTTTGTGCCGTCCAATGACGAGTAGTTTAGACTTGGAACCTATAATACAAGTCCTCCATTTGCGGCACCAATCCTCTATCTCGTGGATAAGGGATTGAATCCGGGTAATAGCATGTCCGTGATTGAGCGAGCTGGAAAGAATCGCTGTATCGTCCGCATAGCAAGCGGTGATGCAATTTGGATTATCGTCGAACATTGGGAAATTCATTACGTAAATAAGATAGAGAATCGGACCAAGGATTGAACCTTGAGGCACACTCGCTTTAATGCTGGTAGTAGTAGACTGGTGGTCGCCCTGCCTAACACTGAAAGCTCTGTTGGTAAGAGAGGAGCACAAAATGAAGATCATCTCTTTGGAGAGACCGAGAGAAATAAGCTTATAAATTAAGCCATTATGCTAGACGCGGTCAAAGGCTTTTGCCACGCCTTGCATAAAAAAAGCGGTTGTTTCGTGTTTGTGACTCGCAGCACTGATGAATTCCACAATGCGAACCAACTGCATAGTAGTGGAAAGCCCACTGCGAAATCCAAACTGCTAGTTAGGGAGAGATTTTAGTGCTGGATGCATGCGTTTGTAAATAATCCTCTCCAGTATCTTCCCCAACGTTGGAAGCAAAGTGATTGGCCTATAGCCATGAACTCGTGAGCCGTCTTTCCCGGGTTTGGGAAACAGGATGACAACTGCTTGTTTCCACGCTGAAGGGAAGTAACTCAGATACAGGCAGGCGTTATAAATACCACAGATTATGCTAATAATATTTCTTGGAAGATTTTTTATTTTAAAATTTGAAATGTGATCCTTGACAGGCGCTTTTCTTTTATTATTTCCTCACTTTTTTTGACTTTTGAATGAATCCTGGTAAGTGGTCTACGGTCCGGGGACCTTTACCACTATATGGCACTTTCGTTTCTTCATGCATAAAAGTAGATATTCTATTAAGAATATCTGGATAAGCATGGCGTTACGTGCAGAAAAGTTCAAATTAGCAGTAGTTCTGGAGGTGTTCAAAAGATGGTAGCACAAGTTCTGGTAAAGCAAAGTTCAAAATTCTCTAGGATAAAAATATAAATCACACAAAAAATATACAGTTGAATAATATAATCTGAAAAATTTCTTGGTTAAATATGGAAGGCAGAAATATATACAAGTCCCAATTTTTTAAAAGATGTCGTTCGGCTGGGCCCGAACTCGCTATCTCGTCTTCAAAAATTTTGTCGAGGGTCTTGACCGCTCAGCTGCGCCTTCTATTGCTAGAAGAAGTTAGAATAGATATTTAGATGAACAGTTCCAGAGCCTTTAGTGCAAATTCAACTTTATCGGTCTCATTTTGCATATTGATAAATTTATGATACAGGTCTTTTAATTTGAAGATTAAGGATTTAAACTCATCAAGGTTAGATACGTTAGATATTTTCGTTTGGCCTTCTTTATCATTGTTTTTGTTGGCTACTTTTGCATAGGAGGTGTAGTTTAAATTCTTTTCTTCGGTTCTATTTTTATTTAGGTGCGGGAAATCTTCTTGGGTGGGGATTCTTTGTTTCTTATTTCTCTGTTGGAATTTATTACTCGGGTGTTCTGGGAAATTAGGATTGGTGGCTGCGTGATCTCCTTGACATAGAACCCATTTAGACGGAAATTTCTTTTGTCTTTGATAGGGCATTCAAAGGATCTGTGTTTCTCGAGGCATCTTACACAGCGAGGAGAATTATAGCAGGCTCTCTGTGTATGCCCGTATCTCTGGCAGCGAAAACACTGCACAGGACCGGGCCTACATTTAAAGCCAACAATTTTAACATTCATATCAGCTATATGAGTGATGTTGAAAATTACCTTCCCTTTAGGTGTTCTAGGTGCTTCAAAATAAAATTAGTAAAATCGTGGTACTCCATCTCGCATTCGCTACATTTGATTGATTTTTAGTACAGTGATATTTTGGTTTTATTTCCTCAGTCAATCAATCAATCATGTCCGATATTGCCGGACTGTCGCTAATTTGTGCGACGTCGCCGGCTC
>KL814728.1:0-26020 GCA_000611955.2 Stegodyphus mimosarum
TATATATATATATATATATATATGGAGAGAAACACGTGATTGATTTAAAAAAAATGTTTTTTGAATGGCTTGACTATAAAAGCTGAGAAGCAGCTCCATTAGAAGCGTAGTCATGTCCCTGATAGACGTTTTCCCGACCCAGGCTATTTCGAGTGCTGGTGATTTGATGTCGCTCTCTGAAATTGGAAATCTAAAAGTCCTTTTGGCTACTCATGGTACCAAATTTATACCTTATTTGCAGGCTAAGTTTACTTTAGGCATGTTGAGGAATCGTCGAAATTACTCACTCAGAATATGAAAAGGAATTTGGAGGACAATCAAAAGACTAAAGATTGCAATCCCTTCTCTTGGAACTGGGTGTATCAAGTTCTAAGCCGACCCATTCAAATGAGACGGAAATATACAGATTTAAGAATGTGTTTCCAATGGAAAAATCCATTTCTCACCAAGAGTTATTTCACGTTTGGACTGACAACGACAGCCGAGGACGAAGTTCATATTTATCAAACTACAGCCTTCCCCATCGTCTATTATGAATCCGATGATTTAAATCTAATTGCCAAGGAGTTTAAAGCGTTCAATGAGAAAACATTTAAACGGTATGTACCTTTCGGATATTATGCAGTTCCCCCAAAGACCCATTATCTCATTCTCACAACACAAAAGAGTCTGTTTCTTATAGACAGGTGCCCACTCATTCTTTGGGAGCAGTTGAAAGAGGGTTTCCAAACCCCAACATCCTATACAACATTTCAAGTAGACGATCTTTGTCCTCGCAAAAGAGACATTGAAGTCATCACGATCGAGGATGATGATGATGATAATTATAAATTACCCATCAAGAAACGGAAGAGTTACCGACTTTCTTTGATGAACCAAGAAACGCCTTCTGTAGAGGATGATTTTATGGACTTGGAAAGTGTAACGGACGATTTATTAGTGAAAAATTGTTTAGATCAATTAACTTCAAATGAGACAGAAATGTTATGGAATTCTATATCCGAAATTATATCCGAACTATGTTAAGTAAAAAAGTAAATCTTGTATCTATTCAATAACCTGTTTTTTCCCCTATTGTAATAATAAATAAAAAAATAATAAAAAAAATTTTAAAAATAACCAATCTTGGACTAAAAAAATGTTTACGGCAGTTCACGAGAAATATCGCAAAATAATTTTAAATTGTCTTTAGAATTTCCAATACACGCTCTGGAAATGTTTTTTCTGTTTACTATCCTGGAGCATCAAAAATTCGTTAAAATTTGACAAAATATGAAATAGAACAAATTTGGGTGTCGAGTAATTCATTCAAAATTGGATGGTTTTATCACAGTGTGAGTATTCTTCATTGTTTAATTTCTTCAAATATAATATATTAAATATCATGTCTCCATAAAATTCAGTTCAAGAGAAATAATATCATAAAATTCAGTTCAAGAGAAATATCGCAAAATAATTGTCTTTAGAATTTCCGATACATGCGCTGGAGACAGCGTTGCCATCCTTGAGCATCAAAAATTCGTTATTTGACAAAATATGAAATAAAACAAATTTGAGCTTCCAGATGTCGAGTAGGTCATTCAAAATTGGATGATTTTATCACAATGCGATACATACATTTATGCAGATTCTTCATTATTTAATTCCTTCAAATATAATACAGGGTTCTGATAGGGTACCGGTGTTCAAATACTTTTGAAACCGACTGTACATATATGCACATACACACGTGCATACATACATACATTCCTTAATCCAGTCCCGATAATAGCAGAGTATCAATTTTTCAATCTATAGCAAGTTTTGATTAATTTTGTCTGCATTTAGAATGTATTTGGTATTACTTTTATGATATTATTCTTTCAGATTATAGATGGATTATTTATATCTTGTTACAGTATTAATGTAATAGAAATAATAAATAAATGAAATTTTTTATGTGCTAGTATTTTTATACAGTATATTATAGCAAGTCTTAGATTACCAATATCAACATGTGAGTGATACATTACAGAAAGACTTGATATTTGTTAATAGTTAAAGTATGGTGTCAATTTTAAGACTTAAAGAGAGTTTATAACCCTTTACTTTTCAGTATATTTACAATCAATTCCTACTTGCAACTTTACACAAAGCCGCCATTCGGGTTTGAACTTAAAATAATAATAATTTAAACTAAATCTAGCTTAACTAAGCTGTTTGAAAGGTATAGCCGAAGGTATTAGAATCTAACTAGTTGGCCCCTAAGTATTAATTAAATCGGCGAAGCCAAGCAAGGGCCTAAGGTATGGCCGAGCGTAGTAACAGCTAAAAGAGACGTAGCGAAAAGGCAAACGCGCACTAGTCAGGGAATCAGACTCTCTCTCTGTAAAGTCGGTGACGTCAAGACTTAAATAGTACTCTTTCTCATTTGCATTAACTGCGTTTCTGAATTTACATTCTGGCAGGAAATTCTAAGCTGAAATTAGAATAAAATAGAAAAGATACGAAACATAAAATAACTGTTAATAAACTTAGGATAAACCTTACATCTTTCCCCACCAGAGTTTAACTACTCGAATAATAAAGTCTCAAAACGAGCAAAGAGCTTAAATTCTAAACAAGAAATGCTTAATATCAAAATTTTAAACTTCCAGAAATTCTTTCTTGAATGACTTTCATCATTAAAACGTTTCCTATTTAAGGCCAACTTTACACAAATATCTAAAGCTAGATTAAAACTATGAAAAATAGAGATTCACAACTTGAATGGGATGGGTTCTACATTCATCTATTTCATCTTTTCTTTCAATCAGATGTCAGTCTTCACCTTCCAGTCCTCTGGAAGGAAAAAGTATTAGTTTTTTTCAGTTATAGTTTCGACAACATAACAGTTACTCTTTCTTGCAATTATTTTGGCCCTCAAACATTTTCATTCTCACCAAACTTTAATTGTTCTTTTCCCCATGCTCTCCAGAAATTGTTCTGAGTGAGACAAGGTTTTTATGTTGTAGTTCCGCGACGAAAATCTACGACAATCCAATCGCTAGGATTTGTTATAAACTCGACTTTCCAGACCTCAGAAAACTCCTTAAACACAAAACTAGACCTAATGCCTTAAAATAGAGCTTAAATTTAAAATTCTTAAGTGAAGCCTGGAGAGCCTAACTTTAAGCACATTCAAGCTATATTTTCATGCAGTTCAACTTTTACACAAAGATATTTTCAGTTAAGCTTGACCAAAACTTACATTTGTATCAGTTTAACTTTTACAATAGTTTAAAAGCTAAGATCAACATTTCAAATTCACTAAAACATTTTAACACTTAATACTTTAAAATCCATTTTGCATCATTCGTTACAGTTGCTATACAAAATTCACAACGCTTGGCTACAGTCTTTAATACAATTAAAGTCTTTCGACTAAACGTATTCAGAAATTAGATTCCCGGAACTTGAGAATTCTAAAAGAAAGTATTTACAAAATAAGTTTTCGCCAACTTGCAAATTCAAATTCTTTTCTGTTTAACAGATAGATACAAATAAATACATTCTCGCAAATTTGCGAATTCAATTTTTTCTTTTAAACAGTATTTAGCAACTTTAAACACATGACATAAATCGAACTTTCATTACAAAATAGAAAACAAGGAAAATTTTGACTTATATTTTTGGCTTCTATACTCCTGCATCCTCTTGGCGCAGAACTCTTCAAATGTTGGAGTTGCCAAATTTCGAACTCTCAGTTGTCTTGGGCGGCTGGTATTCGGTTCTGCACATACTTTTCTTTTCATTCCTCTGACGTTGAAACAGTGAGCTTTTCTTGTCGGTTGAGGATTTTGGAATTCCAGTTTTCTCTTTGTCTTGTACCTTGTCGACCTTGTTTCTAAACCTCTGAAAAGCTTCTCAGTTCTTCTTGGTTCCTGGGAAGGAATAGACCTCGTTTCGTCAGGTTGCTTTCTTTTCGTCCTTGCTTCCGGCTGCCATATTCTTCTGGCATCTTCTTGTGGCTTGGGTTCCGTAGTTTGCCGTTTTCTTTGCTTACGTTTCAAGAGCCTTTTTCGCTTTCTTTCAGGCGCTAGCTCTTGTTGAAGGAGAACTTCTATCTGTTTAGTACTCCTCGTTCTGGCGGAGCTTTGATCTTGTTGAAGTTGCCTTTGTTTCGCTATGGTTTCTTCAGTGCTAGCGGCCTCTCTTTTCGTTGCTGGGGGATCCTTGTTTGGTGACGGTGAAATTAATATTCTTGGTGCTGTTCCAGGAGCCTGCAATAAATCTTTGAAGATTAGAAAATCCGTACGACTATAATAGGGTTCGATTTGATCGATGTTCGCGATAGATTGTTGTCCGTTTTCTGCTTTAAAGTAAACCGTTGAAAATTTTATCTTCTCTATGATAAAAGGCTCTCAAACCTCGGCTCAAATTTGGCTACCCTATTTTCAGGTGCAGATGACAAGGAGTGCTTTAATTTTAGGACTTTCTGTCCTATGGTATATTCCAGTTAACGTCTCTTTCTATTGTAGTATAACTGTTGCTTCGACTTCGCCGCATCTGAATTTTAGACGGCCTCATTAATAATTTTCTGAATATCATTCAATTTAAACTCTTCCTGTCTTTATTGAACGAAAAATAGCTTATCCAGACGCGTTAGAAGTTTTCTTTTTAGGAATAATTCTTTTTAATATAGCCACTGTCTGTGTAACTTTCTCAATTATGAAAGGGCCTTCAAAACGCGGAAAAAATTTCCCGACCTTTTCTTCTGGGGCATTTGACAAGTTATGCTATATTTTCAGAACTTCATCTCCCACACTGTACTTGACCCCTCTTCGTTTTTCGTCATAATATAATTTTTGTTTTCTCTGGGCCATTTGTATATTTCCCGTCGCTTCCCGTATCAACTTTTGTATATCACTTATTTTAAATTCTTCTGTCCTTTCCTGGACAAAGAAAAGTTTACCTAAGGGTGTTAAAATTTTACTTCCAAGAAACAGTTCAGCGGGTGTTTTTTGTGTAGTATCGCGTTTGGCGGTCCTAAGGGCAAATGCAAATTCATTTATATGGCTATCCCAGGTAGAGTGATAGTTTTTCACATAACTTCGAATTATTTTCACTACATTTCTATTCAGCCGTTCCGCTATGTTTGACTGCGGACGATACGGGACCATCTTTAGATGACGTATGCCCAGTTTTCCACACATTTCCTCAAATATATTACTAACAAACTGTGGACAATTATCGGAAATAACTTTTAGGGGCGCCCCGTATTTTAAAATATACTTATTTAGAATTGAATCTACTACAATTTTTGCAGACGCGCGTTTTAACGGAATCAACTCTAACCATTTGCTAAAATGATCCACTATAACTAAAAGATATCGGCTTTTGTTAACTTTACTTCGAGGGTAAGGTCACAATAAATCGATGCCTATTATTTGATTTGGGAATTTTGATTTAATACCATTTAGGAACCCGGCCGGGCGGAAATTAACATAATTATTTAATTGACATGTTGGGCACGACTGGACATACGCCCTAGTAAACTTTTGAAGTTCCGGAAAGAAAACTGCCTCGCGAACTCTTTGGACAGTTTTCTTATACCTAAATGAGCCGAAATGGCAGAATCGTGCAACTCCTCTAATACATTCAATCTAATGCTAGCTGGGATAACCGGTCTATATTCATGATTCTCATTAGTCGTTTTCGTATAGAATAACAGTCCGTCAATTATTTCATAATTTGCGGCCCTATTTCTTATCGGCACAATATCCGGATGACGGAAATTCTCAGGGTCAGCCAAATAATTATACATATTTTTGAACTCCGGATCTTTTTTGAGTTCGGCTATTACTGTTTCATGACAATCTAATACTTTGGATGTCAGCATGGCTATTTTAATTATACTTCCATTTTCATCTAAGTTAATTCTGCTTAAAGCATCTGCCACAACGTTTTCGTTTCCCGGCGTATGTTTAATTATTAGGTTATATTCCTGTAATTTGAGAGCACACCTTATTAATCTGGGTGATAATTTTTTTCCAGAATAGAGTCTAGTGACCGCCGCATGGTCGGTATATACAGTTACTGGAGAACTTCCAAAGAACACACGAAATTTCTGTACTGAAGCTAACACTGCGAGAGTTTTTCTTTCCGTTGCGGAATAGTTTCTCTGGGTTTCATTTAATGTTCGACTGAAGAAGGCGATGGGTTGACCATTTTGGGAAAGCACTGCGCCAATCGCGAAATCTGAAGCGTCCGCTGAAATCTCTAATCCTTTATCCCCCTCTGGAAATTTTAAGACGGGAGCTTGAGTCAATGCGTCTTTCGGTTTTTGAAACGCCAAGTTGGCTTCTGCTGACCACGAAAACCTAGCTTTCTTTCTTTTCAACTTTAGCAGCGGCTCAGCTATTTTTGCAAAGTCTTTAATGAAGGACCGATAGTATGAACACATCCCAAGAAACGACGATAATTTCTTCGCTGTTTTAGGAACAGGATAATTTTTAATAGCTATTATTTTTGATTGATCAGTTTCGATTCCCTTTTGGGAAATTTTAAATCCTAAATAACGTAACTCTTTTGCGGCAAATTTACATTTGGACGCATTTATCTTTAAACCAGCTTCATTTAACAATGAAAACACTTTTCTTAAATCTTGTAAGTGTTGTTCTAGATTACTACTCGTAATTATAATATCGTCTAAATATATGAACGTGCTTTTACCAAGGACTGGTCTTAAGACGATGTCCATACATCTTTGGAACGTTGCCGGCGCGCCGGATAAACCAAAAGGCATTCTAAGAAATGCGTACGTGCCAGACTTAGTTATGAACGCGGTTTTGTGTACGTCTTCGGGTTTTACCCCAATCTGAAAATAGCCACTCGTAAGATCTAACGTAGTCATGTATTTTGTAGACGAAATGTTTCGAATTATTTCTTCAATTATCGGCAACGGATATACAGGATATTTTGTAACGGAATTTAACTTGCGATAATCTATAGCAAAACGCCACCGCTTCGGGTGCGTAATCGGATAATCATTATTTTTCCTACACAGGACAACGGGGCTAGCATAACTGCTAGAAATTGGCGTGATGATTTTATTCTTTAACATCTCTTTAATATGACATTCAATTATTTCTTCCTTGACACTGTCGTAGCGGTAGGGCTTTTGCCTAACTGGCTGAGCATCCCCCGTTTCTATAGTATGATTCGCGACCTGTGTGAAACAAGTTACATCACTAAATAAATTCGAAAATTCACTTACCCGGCCCTGGATTTTTTCCTTTTCTTCTGCTGGTAAATGTTGCAAGTCCAGCTGCGAGGGCTTATCATTCTTGGCTTTTATTGGTTTCATATTTAACGTCAAGTCTCCCCCTTTGAAATCAATTTTTGCTTCTGCTAACCTAAAAAATCCACATCTAGAATAATACATGTTTGCAGGTTTCGCACAATATAAAACAAAAGCTTTACTTGCTCATCGTTGATACGCACGAACAACGGTACTTTTCCTAAACAGCTACACTTTCCTCCTTGGGCCGCTATGACATCCGTGTCTCTTGCACTAAAAATTCTGTAACGGCGAAAGTGCTTTTTGAAGAATCTTTCCGATACAAAGCTGCTTTGGGTTCCTGTATCCAAGAGGGCTGTCGCCGGTATGTTGTTAATTAGAACTTCAATCTCCTTGTAAACTCAAATTCTTCACGACCACGCTGTTTAAATTGATTTTGGAAGGGTTTTGCGCTGCTTCGGACTTCTTCACCTTCCTTGAAGAAATCCATCTTAGTTTAAATTCTTCTTATTTTTGTTGCCCTCGGAATCTTTGCTTGTTCTTCTATTGAATTCCCTTCGTTCGCCGCTCGATTTAGGAGACACATCTTTCTTCGGCCATTGCTTCGCCTTATTCCCGTAACTTTGATTTTGCTTCTGCTGGGGTCTTGGCGAACTCCCCTGACTTCTTCTCTCAAATTGGCGTCGTCGCTCGTTGTCGGCTGTTCTTCGGCTTTCAAGTTGTACTGCGAGCTCAAATAATCTGTCCAATGTCGTTGGGTTTCTTAGCTCGATGAAATCTTGAACTTGGGGCAGTAGCCTAGGAAGTATAATTTGAATAACTTCAGGATCCGGGCGACTTCCATACAAAAGCTTGAAAACTTGAATTTTTCTCAAAATAAAATTAGACAAATCTTCTATTTGTTCTTGATATCGACTAAAATGTTCCGCTTCCAGTCTGGCTCGGTCTCGTACAACAGGAAATGCTTTCACCAAGGAATTTTTGAAATTTTCATACGTATATGTGGGGCTTCCTGGTTCCTCCAAGAGATTCTTTCCAATGCACTTGAGCCAACTTAGCGCTTGGCCCTTCAAAGCGCTGGTAGTGAGAGCGACTTCCTGAAATTCGTGAACTGGATATAGCATGAAGTGGGAGTCTAGCTTTTCCAGGAAATTAATTACGGCTGTCTTGCCGTCAAAACTTGCCGCTGGCTTCATGGCTGCTCTCATAGTTTGTACGATGAAGCCAAATCCTTCTAAGCCAGGAGGTGCTATCTCAGGATTCTGGACAGGTACAGCAGGTATCTCAGGTTCGTCTTCTTGTCTTTGAGGCCATCCTCTTATTTTTGTTCGGGCGCCACTGTCAGGACTGAGTGTTCTGTGCATATGTTTTGCAAACATTGTGAAGTAACTTACTAAGGTCCTGCTCTGGAACAGGGTGCTGAAAAATGAGCTTTGTTCTGGTGTAGATACTGTGCTGGAGAATAACTGCACTTAAAAGAGATTTAAAATCCTCTTTTATTAAATCACTATTATTTACACACTTCCCAACTCGGGAGGGATACAGAAAGTAAAAGACCACACTTGGGCCTAACTTAACAATCAAATAAATTTATACTAAACCTAAATAGAAATTTAATTAAACTTTGCTCACAGAGATAAATCGCGGAATTGGCCTCTAACTAAATGGTGCGTAGCAAGAAGTACTAATACTAGCGCACTTTAATTTATTTCAATATGCAATCACGTAGTAAGCAGTATGGCTTATAATTTTAGGTGCTAGCTGGTCAGGCGAATGTCGAACAGAATGACCGTGATCTGAGACTAAAAGCTCTCACACACTGAGAGATTTCTACCTCTGGTTTAAATAGTACTTGGCTGTACTTCAAATTAGCATAAGCTGAAAACGCGCGCTTCTTCTGACGGGAAGTTGAACAGAGAAGAGATAGAAAGATTTAAATTAAAATTAAACTTTGTTAGTTTAACTAAAACCTTACAAATTGCTTACTAATTGCCTACCATTATCTGATATTACTTTTACTGGGGCCACGTATTTTACAATATATTTATTTAGAAACTAATCTGCTACTATTTTTGCTGAAGCCCGTTTAAGGGGAATTATTTCTACCCATTTTGAGAAATTATCCACGATTTTTAACAAGTATCTGTTTTTATTAATCTTTGTTCTAGGGTAGGGACCAAGCAAATCAATGCCAACCAGTTCATTTGGGAAAGTGGTTTTTATGCTATTTCAGTATCCGGCCGGGTTGTAATTAACGTGGTTAATTAATTTACAAAAGTGGCATGATCTGACATACGCCGTCACAACTTTGTATAACTGCGGAAAATATACCGCTTCGCGAACCCTTTGCGGGGTTTTCTTAACACCAAGATGGGCTCATAATTTCGAGTCATGGAGCTCCTCTAGAATACTTAAGCGTAGACTCATTGGGACTACCCGCCGCTATTCATGATTATCGTTGGTGTTTTCGCGTAAAAGACCAATTTATCTATAATTTCATAATGGCCCGCCCTATTGCGAATAGCCGTTAAGTCTACACGTTCAAAATTTCCGGGATCTTCCAGGTAAGCATAAATATCTTCTGGTCCGTTTTCATAAATTCTGGGTCCGTTTTTAACTCGGCGATTGTTGTTTCCCGGGATTCAATTATATTCGCAGTTAGCATCGTACATTTAATTGTATTTTCGGAAGGGCATCTGCAACTACATTTTCTTTCCCCGGCATGTGATTTATAATTAAGTTAAACTCTTGCAGTTTTAGTGCCCAAAGTATGAGCCGAGACGAAAGATTTTTTTCCGGAGTGTAGACGACCAACTGCCGCGTGAACTGAATACACAGTTATTGGGGCACTCCCAAAGAAAACTCGAAATTTTTGCACCCATAATAGGAATGCGAAGGTTTCCCGCTCAGTTGCAGTAAAATTTCGCTTTATTTATTGATCCGAAGATTTTAATTCACTTCATTTTTTTAATACATTCTATAACTAATGTGGGCTGTGAAGAATATCGCGAAGTAAGAATAAGTTTGTTCCTCCTTATATCTTGTAATGCTGGCCGTTTCTGGGTTATTTCCCTTGTAACGTTTCCGAGCTTTTATGGAATATTAGCAAGACAGGATTGTCTTTTTAAATTTATTTAAAACTTAACAACAAATTCATTCGTGGTTAAATAATGGTTGAATAGCGTAAATCGTTACATTGCTATATCTTACAGAAGGGAATGAGCATTAGTGGATAGAGACCCATTAGCCTTCAGGACAATCTCCATCGCCGATCGTCTCATTAAAAACAATTGCTAATATAAATTTCAAAACTGCATTTCTTTTCAGGATATGGAAAATCTCGTCCTTGATGCTCCTGTACAAAGCTTTGTGAATGGTAATACTGAAGCTGTTAAAGGCATTTTAAGACAGTCTTCCCATGCTGATTACGATGCTCCCAAACGATTCCGTTTCCCTACGGTGGAAGATTGTATTTTTCGAAAACCTGCTTGTATGCTTCCAAAAATGGATGCTGCTGCACTAAGTAATGTTAGCCTTTTTGCACAGTTTTATAATGTTTTACAATCACAAAAGAACCATTAAAACTGAAATTATGTTTGTTGTTGTAGATGAGTAATATCGGTTGAGTAATGCAATACTTTGCTTCAATTAGCTCCTTTCTACCACCTTCTTTAAGTCTGCTAGAAGCTCTCGTTGAAAAGAGGAAGTCACTTCTGCCATTTAGTACGTTTGGATCACTCCTATCAGCTCTTGGTAGCCTTGACGGAGGCACTCTTAAGAGTTTGAAGATCTCTTTCTCTACATATATAGGTTCCATGCTTAGTCTATGTTGATTCATACTGTTATCTCTTCCACTTAAAAACATTTTGGAAGAATGCGAATAGAACTCAAATATTGCTAAATTACTTTTTGCCTAATTATATTCAAAAAATGAAATGATGGACTGAAAAATTTTAATTCTTTGATTTATGAATTAAATTTATGATACATCCTTTTAATGAATTTAAGTTTCCTTTTAAAAACTTATTCTTAATCGTTTTCCCCTATAAAACCAGTTAAAATTTTGCTTCCGTTGAAAGCTTATAACGCGGACTGTCCTTTTTCTTTTGCATTTTTCCTATTTACGCATGAGATAAATCCTTTATTGTAGCAATTTTATTTATACTGCGTATTAATAAGTAATATAAATTATGATGATTTATATGGTGAAATATATTCAAGTATCTATTGGAAAAAAAACATCTAAAAGAGATTATGCTTCAATCATCGCCCAAAAGGGCTATGTGAAGTTTAATAGGATTTATCGATAGAGATTACCCATAGACGTGGCTCAGCTGGAATAGCGAAACATTTTATATAATATTAGTGGAATATGCATTTAGACTAACATGGAAACGTTATATATCTTCTATATATTTTAAAAGTGAAAAAATATCTAATTCTACAAAAATATTTAATATTTTTATTTAGATATATCTTCAATATATGTAGTTTTAAATCGATCAAATTAAAAAGTTAAAATAATAATGCTTTTATAAGTTGCATCTTTTGGTTTTTAAAACTTCAGTTTCTTTATCAGTAACAGACAGATTAAATATGGCAGACAGGATAAATATGAACGAAAATATAGTACACTTTCAAAACTGAAATAGTCGAATGAAAAGTGAAACAACGCATTAAAGTTAAGAATGCTATTGAAAAGTGAAAAAATATACAACGTAATTTAAACGAAAAAAATATTTAAAATTTTTTAATTCGATAGATGATGAACTAAACGTATTTTTATTTAACTCATTAGATTCAAAAGAAAAAAGTATTATTCTTAAAAACTGCTGTATGCGGCCGATTGCAACCAAAAAGGGAGGTGCATATCTATATGCTATAGCAGTCCTATATAAAATATTTCAGCGTTCTGATGCAACTCGTTTTGAGTTATGCGAGATACATACCTACGTATGCGCAGACGCCACGAAAAAAATCTCTTCAGAATACATTTTCAATCAGTTTTATCATTTTTTCCAGAAAAAAGAGCCCTTCATTCTGTCCTTACCTCCAGATGTCACACAAAACATCGTTAAGTGCATTCAGTAGCTGTTAAAATGGATACCTGAAACTTTTCGTGAATTATAATACTTACTTTTTACTTCGTACAAAGAAGTAAAAAGTAATGTTCTTAAAAACTGCAGTTATTATATTTAAATAGCTTAAACTGTTTATCAATAAGAGACACATTAAATCTGAAAGATTAATATCTTACATTTTCCCAAATGAGATCAGACTTGAATGTAAAGTGAAACACACGAAATTCCGCTTCGAGACTAATAGCTCTTTTGTGTTAAAAAAAAGCTATGCCCCTTATGAAAGTTTTCTTTTAAAAGTAAAGAAATATGTCTATTTCCTTTACCTTTAAATGGAAATTTAAAGAAAATTAACTTTTTTATGTGATATATTCAAGCATTATTTCTCAATATAAAGAACCGCTGATATCTAGAGTTCTATAAAAATCTTCCATCAGTTTGATTTTGAGTATGGATAAAAGTTAAGATTTCTGCCTGGAAAGGTGCTTGCATTTCCCATTTGCAAGGAAAAAAAACTTTTTCCCATTTTTTTATGTAATTCTACACTAAACATTTTATTTACGCTAATAGATTTACATGTTTTTAATTAATATTCCATATTAACCGATATATTTTCTAATAAATAACAAACAAAAATCATAAATTTTGTCTAGATGATCCATACAGGGATTTCCCTAATTGCTATATATTGCATTTTCATAAGAACATCTTCTAATAAATCTTGTATGAATTCATATTTGCGTAGTGTCTAAACGTTTATACTTAAGACAATTTTTACGTTCAGGAAGCTTCAGTTCTTTTGCTGAGATAATGAATAACGCCGTCTTAGGCAACATTCTGCTTCACGTGGCGGCCCGTTTGCCAGATTATGAGTTAGCTAGAGTGCTTTTAGAAAAGGGAGCTGACGTTAATAGCACTAACAATCGAGGACTGACAGCTCTGCATACAGGTAATGTTAAAAATATTGTTTGCAAATTTTTTCGAATTTACGTAGTGAAATAACTTGTACATTAGAACAACAATGAATGTTCCAAGTATTTAACCCTCTGAGCGCCATGGCCGGTTTTATCTGGTTCGTGAGATTTTTTATTACTTAGTATGTATTAGCTTACACTTTAAGATACTTTGCTTTTTTACTTTCATTAATAATATAAACGTTATCTTGATGAATGTAAGTTTATGAAAGCAGAGACTAAAACATGTAAATCTAAAAATTTAGCTAATGAAGGCTGTTTACATACAGGTCTTCATGACAGATCCAAAGGCCCTGACCGCTGAGAGGGTTAATGAAGAGAGTAGTAAATGAGTTATACTATTATTATTTTACCTACATTAATAGAAAATCGTAATTGACTTACTTTTATTTCCAGCTTGCCCGCAATGTATTTAAATCTCCATCAGCAATACGAACTGAGAAATCAGAGATATAAAGCAAATTATAGTAAGGATCACTGATATGTAATTGATGCATGTTCTCAATAACTCAAGAATGTGATTTAACAGCTTGAAAATCTGCATTTGCGTTTGAAACACGTAGACTGAACCCATCAAAATTAAGGTGCCAAATTCGCTAAACTATGGAATTGCGATCTGCGTTCAGATCCTGCGAACGGATTCTATGCGTTGTCTTCAAGTGTAACGTGAGTACGACCACTTTCCCTTAAAATTTTTTGGACGAAGGTGTCTTCTTTCTTAGGTTCATATTTTAAACTCTAAAAGCACAAGAACGCATTTTATCCTCGTGTACTCTGGAGAAATCTAGAGTTGGAAATTGTAACTCGAAGATCAGCCAGGAAGTGACGAGAAATAAGCAGGCAGTATGAATACGTTTGTAAAATTTTGATATTTCAAGAACCTGTCGAGAATGCGTGCAAGTGAGGGACTATTTCGTGTTGTCTGTAAAAGCATCTACACTGAATTAGGGATACCTACCTATTAACAAGTTGTGTCTCCTCTGGCCTTGATAACGGCTACCATATGACTAGGCATAGATTCAACAAGTTTCTGGAAATATTCCACGGGAATGGCTTGCCAAATATTGTCTAACATCCCAAAGATGCTCAGTAGGATTTAAATCTGGGCTTTTAGGTGGCCAATTTATGACAGAAAGATCAGAGGAATGCTCATCCAAACAGCCAGTAGCAAACCTGCACTTGTGAGAGTTACAGTTTTCTTGCTAGAAAACTCCATTACTGTGCGGATAACAGAACAGCATAAACGGATAGAGGTGATCATTCAGTAACTCTATGTACCGAATTGCATTGAGAGAGGTTGGTACATGCACCAAAGATCCCAAACAGTGCCACGAAAAAACGCCCCAGACTATGATTGAGCTGCGACGCCTTTGTACAGTTCCAACTTCACATGCAGGATCCATGGCTTCATGAGCGTGACCCCATATTCCCAGCCTCCCGTCGGCATTAAGTAGTCGGAATCGAGACTCATCACTCCATGCTCCCGGTTTCCAGTCCTCTACACTTCAGTCACTGTGCTCTCTTGCCTAAGCAAGACGTACAACCCGATGGCGAGCATTGAGCAATGGTACTCTCGCAGGTTGGCGGCTCTCGAAACCCATATGGTGAAGCGAGCGTTGAACAGTCCGTTTACTGACTGGCACCATCGTTCAACTGGGTGGTAATTTGAACTAATGTTTGGCTTCGTTGTCTACATACAATAAGCCTGAACCGTCTCTCACCACGCACTGTCAAGGCTAATTCTCCTTTGTGGTTTGCCCGATCGCTAGTTATCCTTGGACCTTTGTGACACTGTCAACTTTGAAAATCCTAGCTGTCTGACGATTTCGGAAGTTGAATGGCCTATGCGTCACGTACCTACGATTTCTCTGCGATCGAAGGTGTCTAAATCTGGCAGTTAACCCATACTGGCAGTTCCAACAACTCAGGACAACCACAGTACGCGCTATATATGCAATTACCCCAGCGCCGCATTTGCGCATAAATGATGCACAGCACTACGCAATTTGCGTAGCCCTTGCTATCCCTAATTCAGTGGCACTTCAGCGTACAATTTCGATTAATTGTATAAATATTACAGTTGCAAAGCTTTGTAAATTATTGCAAATGATAACAAGACCTCCTTAATTTTAAACGTCTGATGTTTCTGCCCTCTTCCCGTGACTGCATTTGGAGTGCGAATTAATATTTTGCATGAGTATGAAAGTCAAACCACATGGCTCGCTACGAAAATTGGTAAATATGTAGTAAGGAGCAACTGGTCATTCCGCACTGAAATTTTGGGGATGCCAGTTTTACAGTTTATCCTACTTGAACATGTTTAACGGTGGGAAACACCAGGGTGCTGTTCATCTTGCCTTTTAAAATTATGAATAAGAATGAATTAAATGTTGTCAACGAGAATGTTATCTGTTTACATTGAGAAAAGAGAGTTTGTTGGATTTTGACCTTGAGTTTTATGCCTGGCCTATGAGGTGTTGAGCGGAAAGTGTATTTTCCCAGTAGGTTGAGGCGTGTTTTTCATAAAGTCATGCTTTCATCAACTGTGGGAAAGAGGAAGTTGAGCAATTTTCGTGCATTTCATTTAAATATATTGAATTAACAGTTAAACGAATATTGAATTAAATCTACTTCTGGGATAACCACAATAGAACAAATGCACTCTTTAAAGTTCATTTCATTTACTTACCATAGCGACACTTATGCGCTCACTTAACAGCATTACATCTCATTCATTTTATAGCTCAGATCGCACAAACATTACATCATCTGAAGAATAACCACAAGTTCTATTCAAATACTATAATAAATCTGAAACGATGTATAAAAGAAGTTAAACAAATAAAAAAGAAGCTGTTTTTCCCAAACGATTGAGCGCCGCTTAGCTAATGCGCATGTGCTACTAATTAATTCATTTCTCACTTCGCGGCAAAGCAAAAACACATAAAAATTCAAATATTTTCATTAAAAATTAAAAGCTATAGAAAAACATAAAACACCAAGCCACAGTTAAAACAATAAAAACGATAGACGATATGTTAAAACAATAAAAACGATAAACAATTTTTGCAATTAAAATTACAGTTTGTAATACAAATAATAGTTTACAAAAATAAACTAATAACTTAAATGATAATTCCAAAATGAATTTAGCATAATTTAATTCGCAATAATAAAAGAAGACGTTGCTTTGTTTTTGCGAAGCTTAGTTTCTCTAGATTGGCAGCAAATCCACTATTCTGCTTAAGTTTCAAATGTAAACAAATATGACTGCAATCGTAAACGAAAATTAGGCTTAGCCACACTTAAGCAATTTTTAAATTATCCATAATTCCAAAAATCTTGCATACAGATTTATTAAAGACATAAAAATCTTAACCGGAAGATAAGAACAGCATAATTCAATTATTTTTAAAGCTAAAAATGCACAATTTACAAACATATAAGAATAAAGAAACTGAGATCACTGATCTGAGTAACAGAATGAATATATATATATATATATACATATATTTATATATTTTTGGTGCGGCCAATTAAAACCAAAATAGGAGGTGTACATCTACATATTATAGCAGTCATATATAGAAAATTTCAATGTTCAAATTTAAACGTTGTCGTTTTTGAGTTACGCGAGATACATACATACGTACGCACAGAGAGACATTTTAACATTTCATTAAAATTATTTTGAATATGTTTATACTTTTTTTATTTACATTTAACTTTATAATAAACAACAAAACAAAACAAAATCACAAATTTTTTTTTTTTGCTTCCTTGTACGAAGTAAAAAGGAAGTATTGCACTTTCTCGGTGTGAGCACATTTTTAAAAAGTACTGGAGAGCCTGTGGGCTAATGGCTTAAGCGCTAATGTTTGGCATTTGTAAAATAAATAAATTCTGCCCCCCAAAAAATTATAAAACTGATTTAAAATGGATTCTGAAGAGATTTGTTTCGTGGCGTCTATGCG
Source organism: Stegodyphus mimosarum (assembly GCA_000611955.2). Classification (NCBI taxonomy): domain Eukaryota; kingdom Metazoa; phylum Arthropoda; class Arachnida; order Araneae; family Eresidae; genus Stegodyphus; species Stegodyphus mimosarum. Next base: position 17,288 of record KL814728.1, read on the forward strand.
TACGTACGTACGAACGAATGTACATATGTATGTATGTATGTATCTTGCATAACTCAAAAACGAGTAGCCTCGGAACGTTGAAATTTTGTATATAGGACTGCTTTAATATGTAGATGTGCCCCTCCTATTGTGGTTGCAATCGGCGGCACCAAAAGTATATAAATGTATATATATCCAGTCTGTTATTCAGCTCAGTGAGCTTAGTTTTTTACTTCCTTGTGTGAAGGAAAAAGGAAGTATTATAATCGCGAAAAATTTCGGTTATCATATTTAGACGAAAATATCTATTTTGACCGCTATCGAATGCAATTTAACGATGTTTTTGAATGACATTCGTACGTAAGAACAGAATGAATGACTCTCTTTCAAAAAAAAAAAAACTGATTTAAAATGAATTCTGAAGAGATATTTTTCTTGGCATCTGTGCGTACGTATGTATGTATGTATCTCGCATAACTCAAAATCGAGTAGCCTCAAAACTTTGAAATTTTGTATATAGGATTGCTATAACATGTAGATTTGCAGTTCCTATTTAAAAGTTGTTTAAGTGCAGCTAAGGCTAATTATTTTTCTCATGGCGGACATATTTATTTATATTTGAAACGTGAGAGAGTATGGGATTTGTTGCCAATCTAGAGAAACTAAGATTCGCAATAACAAAGATAACACCTTCTTTTATTATTGCGAATTAAATCATGCTTAATCTACTCTGGAATTTATTCGAGGAAATAAGTATTCGAGGAAATAAGATTTACTTCGTAATTTTTAATATAGATAATTTGAGTTTTTATGCATTTTTGCCTTGTCGCCAAGTGAGAACTGAATTAATTGAATGAGAAATACTGAATCGTCTATGAAAAACTGTTTATTTACTTCGTAATTTTTAATATACATAATTTGAGTTTTTATGCATTTTTGCTTTGTCGCCAAGTGAGAACTGAATTAATTGAATGAGAAATACTGAATCGTCTATGAAAAACTGTTTCTTTGTTGTTGTTGTTTGTTTGTTTAATTTTTTTACGCTTCGTTTTAGATTTATAATAGTCTTTGAATACAACATGTGGTAACGATAACTTAATTATCCAGATGATGTACATAATTTTTGTGCATTCTGATGAGTTATGAACTAAATGAGATGTAACGCTGTTAAGTGAAGCTAGCGCCAAAGTGTCGCTGTGGTAAACAAATATAGTGAATTTTTAAGAGTGCATTTTTTCTCTTGTGGTTTATGCACTACCGACAAAGTAGATTTAATTCAATCTAATATGTTTGAATGAAATGCAAAATGCGTATAATTTAATATTCCGTATAAGTCATGCGGTGTGCACATCAGGTTTTTAATAAAATATTTATACAGAAAATCTATACAAAGATTTCAATCATTGTTAAAGATTGCAGTTTGATAACTTCTTACAAATCTTTTTAATAAACACGAATTTTTATTTAATACTTCCTAGAAGAAATCTCTGCAGGAAATCTTATTTTCAGAAAATTTCTCATATCCTCATAACTGGACTTACAATGATATTTATTTTTCTTCCTCTAGCGGCCAATAATTCAGATTACGAGTTAATTAGATTGATTCTAGAAAAAGGACCTGATGTTGCAGGACAGACCTGGAGGGGCAAACAGCCCTGCATTTCGCTTGTCTAACAGAATCTTCAGGTAATGCTAAAATTATTTTGAATATGTCTATAGTTTTTTCATTTACGTTTAATTTTATATAATAAACAACAAAACAAAACAAAATCACAAAATAGTCTTTTTCAGTCTAATATATATACAAGAAACCTATACAGAAATTTCAATCATTCTTAAACATTGCATTTTGCTTACTTTTAAAAAATTTTTTCATAAATCATACACGAGTTCCTGTTTACATACTTCCTAGAAGAAATCTCTTTAGGAAATTTTATTTTCCGAATATCTTTATAATTGGACTTACAATGATATTTAATTTTCTTCCTGTAGCGGTCAATAATTCAGATTATGAGGTCAATAGATTGCTTCTAGAAAAGAGAGCTAATGCTACCAGAACAGACATACGTAGAAAACAGCTCTGCATATCGCTTGCGAAAAAAAATCTTCATGTAATGTTAAAATAATTTTGAATATGTTTATATTTTATTCATTTACATAGTCAGATAAACTGTGCATTAGAACAGCAGTTAGCGTACCCAATGTTTAGTGAAGAGAAGAGTAAATGCACTGTTAATGAAATTTGTGCACTCTTATTACTACTATTAATATTAGATTATTAGGAAATCGCAATTTCCGTAACCTTATTACCAATCTGTAGGCTGGACGTTTAATTGTAATAAAATACTAGATGTTTAATTACATAAAATATCTAATTATAATAAAATACCTCCGTTAGAAAATAAGAACTGAGATATAATAGAAATAAAATGAATTACAATAACTGTGAAAATATTCTGGCGCACATTTCCAAAAATCTGAGCAACCATATTTTGTGTCAAGTTTTTTTAACAAAATATGTATGTTTTCTACATATTTTTAGATATGAAAAGATACACAGAAGTCTTAATTGCTTTGAATAAAGTAATACAATGTTTTTTAGACATGAAGAAAGTTTAAAAATCTTAAGTTTTTGAAATAAAATATAACTGATTTAAAAATGAATGATATTCTAAAATTTTTCCAACTCATATGTAGAGAAATATGTTATACAGCGATAGCAGCGCCCCCACCTGAAGTAGAAAAAATTAATTAGATTATAGATGCTAGACGGAAAAGGCGTAGTAAGCCTTAATCCTTTCTTCTGTAGAATTCCATATGATGACTTATTAACTGTTTAACTGTATATAGTGTAAATAAATATTTAAATTAACATTTCTTCGAATCAATGATAGATATAGATATCTTCATGGATAGATTTTAGAAAGGATAGAACTTCAACTTAAAATTAGGCTTTTGCCACAATGGTGCATCCAGCCCTGAAATGAATCGTTGGGTAATTTGAAAATTTGTGTTTTCTAATTTTGGATTAGCACTTTAGAAGTGTGCGAAGACTGCCAAGGTAAGCCTGAACTTTCTATTATTAGTATAATGGAAGATCTTATTGCTAAACTGAAATCGAAACGAAAGGTATTCAGGACCGCAGTGTCCAAGATATTAAAGAAAATCGAGACTGAATTAAATAAATAAAGATGATATTAGTATAAACGTAAATGTACTAGAAGAAAATTTAGATCAACTAAACGAAAAATCAAAAGTTTTGAAAGATTTAAACGCTCAAATAGAACGAGATTTAAAACTCGAAACGGAGGAATTTGAACTTGAAATCACAACGGTTCTAGAACACGATGAGAAAATTCAACTGTGGCAATTGAAGGAATTGAATAAGCTCGAAAATTCCGAGAATGAAAATCGGAACATTTCTAATGAAACCACTACAGATTTGAAAAACGAAAATAATACATTCACTCGTCTTCCTAAATTAACCATTTCTAAATTTTATGGTGATCCTTCAGATTGGTTAAAATTTAAAGGTCAGTTCGAAAATGCGATTGACAAAAATCCGAATTTATCAAAAATAGAAAAATTAATTTATTTGAAAAGCTTTCTTGGTGGCTCAGCCGCCAAAGCTATTTCTGGTTTCGCTCTTATCGAAAATAATTAAGAAGCTGCTCTTGTGTCATCTTCTATAATATATATAGTTTGCGAAAAAGTGACATATAATATTTCAATAAAAAGGTAAGAAAATTTCACTTACCTTCGAATCCGGGGCTGAGCTCTTGAAATCCGTATTTTCTTTCTTTGCTACGCTGACGACTCAAAAATATTCAAAGACAACAGTTCGGATTAATAATTCATCTTTTAGAATTTTAAATGATTTTAATTAACAAAAAATAACTACACTAACAACAACAATTATTACATAAATTTAGATTATATAGAACTAATCCCATTACATGGGCCGTAAATCAGTTCGAAGTTTCATCCTCCGAGGGCTAACCAGATCTGAATGGCGAAGACGCAAAATGACCTCGGCTTGTTACCGAAAAAGTTATTCCATGATTTGTGGGAGAGGCCAAGCCTGATAGAATCAAGGAGTTTATGACATCCTCCCAGCTTTGAGTTTTTTAATAACAAAACTCAAAAAAAAAAAAAAAAAAAAAGATTAAATCTCTGAGGAGGTCTTAGAGTTCGTCCTCTACGAGAAGTGGAAATCACACGGTTCTTTTGGTCTGCAGGAATTCGTTCTCGGATGTCACATGAGTCAAGGATGTTGACTTCTAATCGATAAAGTCTCTGCACTGGTCTAATTAAGGTACCAAAGTGTGTTTTGACTTCTACTACACGAATTCTTCCATCTTTGCCTGGATAAGTTTTTACCACTTTAGCCAAACGCCAATTAATTCTCTTTATCTCATTATCACCAATGAGTACGATATCTCCTTCTTTGATCGATGATTCTTTACGAACTTTTGAATAATCTTTCAGTAAGCCTAAGTATTCATTTCGGAATCTGTTTCTTAGATCTTGACGTATCTTCCTTCTATAAACAAATCTCTTTTCTATCTTTTCAGAATCAATCATATCAAAGTCTGGTACTCCAATTTCTCTGATTTCTTGGAGAAACATTGATGGGGAGTGTGCTATTAAGTCTTCAGGATCCTCTGAAAGATAAGTGAGGGGTCTGGAGTTGATTATGCTTTCTGCGTCACACAATATAGTTACTACTTCCTCTTCATTTAAACATGCTTTTCCAAGTACTTTTCTGAGAATGTTCTTTAACATTCCTACTAGTGTTTCCCAGAATCCTCCCCAACAAGGGGCTGATGGAGGGCTCAACTTACACTGAATTTTTTTTTAATCGCGAAGTCTTCAATTTTATTCCAATCAATGGCTTTCAGAGCGTTGGACGTGCCGACAAAATTTTCCCGTTATCAGAATAAATGGTAGTAGAACGACCTCTTTTTGCAATGAATCGGCGGACGGCCAGGATGAAACCGTCGGTTGACAAAGAAGTAACTAATTCCAGGTAGATTGCTCGATAGATTGCACATGTAAAAAGAACAATCTAACAGTTCTTGTTTTCTTTTAAGTACAGTGGACCACAAAGGTCAACTCCAATGACTTCAAATATAGCCGCGTCTCTTACACGATCTTCAGGAAGAGGTATACTGATTGTTTCTAGAGGGCGAATCGAAAACCTTTTACATTTTATGCAGCTTCTAATAACTTGCCGAACTGTTTTTCCTTTTTTGGATATTCCAGTAATTTTTCCTAGATTTTGCCTTAATATTTGCGTACCAGCATGTTCAAGTTCTAGGGGTTTTTCCATAATTAATTTGTTAACCAGTTGATGTTTATTTGGCAATAATATCGGAAACCTGAATGTCTCCAAATCCTTCTTGTGGCAAGTCTTGTTTCCACTCTTAGCAATCCATCATTACCTTTGATAACCTTCAAATTCAAATGTTTTCCGTCACTGAAACTATCTAATTGTATTTCTTTCAAAATTAATTTTTCTTCTTCTTGAATTTCGAAAACTTCCAATTTTCCTTTCTTTCGATCTTTTTTACCTTTCTTCAAATTTCCACAAAATCTTAGTACGTATGCCATGATTCTCGTAATTTTACCAAAGGATGATATATCTTCGAAGAATTTAAACTTGTTTATCTGCGAATTCGTGGCAGAAGTAACAGTCTTTCTTTTTTCAGCGTTAACAATTTCAAAGTCTGGATTCACTTCTATGTTTGACAATCATTTTGAGGATTTCTCAGCCAATTAGAACCATTCCACCACTTAGATTTCGCTAAAACATCTGCACTGCATCCTCGAGAGGGACTATCAGCAGGATTTTTTGATCCTGAGACATAATACCAATCATCTGGATTTGACAGTTTCGTATTTCTTTGACTCGATTTGACACGAGGACTGCCCAGTTCTCTTATTTTTTTATCCAGTAGAGACTGTTCACAGAGTCTGAACAATAAAAAGTTGGTAAAGAGGGAAGTTTTAAATATTCTTTCGCTGTACAAGCTAGTCTTGCCCCAATTGTGCAAGCAAGGAGTTCGAGTCTGGGGATTGAAATGGGTTTCACGGGGGATACTCTGGATCGGGGTTGTACAAGCTGACATGAAGCAGAATTTTCATTTTCACTCCTTAGAAAAATACATGTAGCATAAGCTGCTTTACTTGCATCACAGAACACATGAAGGCTTAAATTCTTGGAAGTTTCCGGATCTTCTAAGGTAGTGCAGAATCCCACGTGACCTTTAATTTCCAACATTCCTGTAGCAAAAGTTTTGGTATTAAAGTTACAGGACAAGTAAATCCAATAGGATCGAAAACCCTGTGAACCAATGATAATACTTTTCGTTTTGTCAAGATTTCCCCCTTATGTTCATCATCTTTTATGTCTACAGAGAGCAAATCTTCATTTAAGTACCATTTTAAACCCAAAACAGGGACGCTGCGTCTTTCGATAGGCATTGAGTTTTCGGTTTGTGAGCTAAAATCATTGAGCTCTCACCCTCTAAATTCGACTTTACCCTCTTCCAAAATTGTTTGGGATTCAACCATCAGTTTCTTCAATTTTTCTTTGCTGTTGACACAGCATAGAAATTATCTACATAAAATGATTCTAAGAGAATATGTGCAGTTTCTTTATAATGGTCTGGAACATTCTTTAGGTGGAATTCTAACGTGGCTCCTAAAAGAAATGGGCTTGATGATATCCCGAATACAACTCTCTGGTGTTGATAAATTATGTTTTCGCCTTTTCCCTCTTCTTTCCAAAGAAATCTCAAAAAAGGTTTGTCACGTTCTTGTAGCCGAATTTGTAAGAAAGCTCTTTTTATATCTGCAATTATTCCAAATTTACCGTATCGAAATCTATTTATCAAAGAAGGTATGAGCTCGAGAAGATTTGGACCTTTTACCAAACAGTCGTTGATTGATGGAAATATTTTTTCTTTAACGGAACCGTCGAAAACAGGACGTACCTTAGTGGTTGAATTTTCTTTAAATACTGGCCTATGAGGCAAATAGTGTTCTTCGGCTATTTCCTCATAAGATTCAACCTTTTCATGATATCTTCTTTCTCCCAATCATGAAACACTTCCTCGTAATCGTGTAATTTTCCGATCTTTTCTAATGATTTGATGCAGTTCGCAAGTCGTTTAGCAGCTATCTTTCTGAAACTACTAAGAGGGGGATGTTCCTTTATCCATGGTAAATTTACCATATAACGGCCTTCTTTATCTCTTTTAACATTTTGAAGAAAATGTAATTTCGCGGCCTCTTCTAAATCCTTTTTAGACCAATCTTCCCCCACGCCTCTTATACCCACCGTGTCCAATCGCCATAATTCTGATATATCCAGATCGCTAATATGGAGAGAGAGCAACATCTGCTAGTATTTTCTCCAGATTCTCCCATCAACGTCCAGCCTAAGCGTGTATGCATGGCAACCAGATTATCAGAGATCTGCTTGATTTTACCCGTAAATAATCTTCCAGCAAAATTAGCCCCAATTAAAATATGTATTTCATCTGGATCATTTTCATACAAGTAAGTATTTTCATTAATACAGATATCACTTACTAAAATACCAGAGTGTTTAATCTTATTGATAATCTTAGAATTACTGATCTTGGGTATAGATAAGACAATTTTTTTCTTGATCCATAACATCTAATTCGCAAATGAAACTCTTCATCAATATTACTTATGTTAACTCGATATTTTTTGTGGTCTTCCTTTTTTTCAATGCCGCCAAATAACCCATGGATAACAGTATCCTCTCCCAAACACTCTAGTCCTAAAGTAACTGCCAAGAATTTACTGATATAAGATTTCACAGATCCACTGTCAATTAGTTCTCTAACTTAATAATCTAAACCAATTACATTAATACATACAACCAGAGTTTGTAAAAACACTCTTTTCATAAATGATCTATTAACGAGTACGCCATTACTAATATCATCATTAAACATATTACTGTTTAAAGGTTTACTTTCAGCAATTTTATTTTCCTTTGCATAACATAAAATGTTTAAGTGAGATGATTTCGAACAAAATTTACAAGTTATCCTTGCTGTACAATTTTTCGATAGATGTGAACCACGTTTAATGCATTTGAAACAATAACCATTTTTCATTAAAATATATTTTCTTTTTTGCATTGGTAACGAAAAAACAAACCTACAGTTCGATGAATCATGGTCAGAGGAATCGCAAAATATGCAAAATATGCGATAAATATTTTTTATCAATCGTCAGCAGATCGGCGACAGTGAATGTATTTCGCTTTTCTTTTTTACTCCTCGATTGCGAAAGTTGCGTCTTCAATGAATCACGATCTCGCTGCGAACATTTGTTAATCTTAAAAGTGCTTTCGTTGGCATGATTTATAATATGTGAGCATTCCGAGGCATTCAGTCTTTGAGATAAAAATTCTACAAGTTGATCTAGATCATAATCAGAATAACCAGTCTCTCTATTAAAATTAAAAATTAAATTGGGAGGTAATAATTTTAATAACATAGGCGTTAGAAGGTTACCGTAAGTTTCCGAACTAATTCCAAGAGATTTTAAACTTCTAATTTCGGTTTGGACTTGGTCAAAAAATTTCCTGAATAATAGAGGGTCTCTAGCATTTTTTAAAGGAGGAATTTGTAGTAAACCGTTCAAGTGAGTATTAATTAAAATATTCTTTTTTTCCAAAACGAGATAACAAAATTTCAATAGCAATAT
>KK115135.1:0-34035 GCA_000611955.2 Stegodyphus mimosarum
AAATGTCGAGCTATTCGCCAATAAGACCAACCGGCTTCTTTGAGCCAACTACACGACCTCTCTGAAATTCTGACATCTGCGCATATCGTTCGCGCACCTGTATGGGAGGCATAGTTACTGTCTACAGGAGTACAGGGAATGAAATTTGTGAAGAATTTATGACCTAGAATTGTAATTTCTCCTCTTAAATATCCTGCCAGTTGTGCAGATCAGATGCGCTGTAGCGACAACCGTTCATTCATTGGCAGCCAAAATGGAAAATTTTACATTTTCCGTCGAAGCCTGTATGCATATCAATTTGTGTCCAATTTACTTATGGTGCGTCTTTTTTTTTCTTTCTTGTCTAAGAGTGCAATTGAGGAATGGAATTAGGAGTATATCACTTCTGATAAGGGAGATATTAGAAAAACGTTCTTTTCAGCTATCTTTGAACGGTTGAAAAATAAGGACTTATTGTTAGCCCAAAGCGGCATTTGTCCAGAAGGACCCTCGAAACGGAGTTTCGCGTCGAATAGCTATAAACGGCTGTACTACTTTTCCAATTGTTGCTACCAAATATTCCCGCCCTGTGTTATATTTAAAACAATTAAATAATGAAAAATCTACATGAATGTACGAATCTTTCTTGCATTGTGAAAAAAAGATACTTAGAGCCATCAAATTTTGAATAACATATTCCTTTTCCCGAATTTGGGCACCTGGAAGCCCGAATCTTGAATTTCGAATTCGTTTTATTACGCATTGCATATATCTATATGTAAGGAGAGTAAAGAGTATATAAAAGGTTAAATTAGCAACATAAATTTTCCTTCTCAATTCTAAAAATAGTAAGTTCTCTCTGCACTGCGTCATTTCTAGATTAATCCATGTCATATGACTCTTACATTATTCTGATGATGTAAATGGGCCTAAAACTCAAGCAGCCAATAATAATTTTACAAAAATATTAACTATCGAATCAAAATGCACTGAGAACCAAAACTAACTCAGTCTGAATTAAGATTTCATCATGAACATAATGCACTTGCTCGCTACTCTTCGACCTAACTGGACTGCTGTCTGCTGCTTTCTTTTTGCTGCAAAGTTATCAAAAATGTAAACCTCTTGAAATAGGCACAAATAATGTGCCAAGTTGTTTACTGAATATGAAATATGTTTACTGAAAATAAAATAAAGATTTAATCTACCTCGACTGCCAGATTTCGTATTCAGTATGGATCGGCATCTCAGCATTTCACGACATCAAAATTTTTGCTGCTCATTACTTCTAAGCTTGTTTTTATTACTTCATATATATATATAACATTATCATAAAACCTCAGCAGTAAAAGCAATCTTTGTTTAACTCACAACATGTTTTTTATATTATCTAAGAATAAATTTAGAATTTATTTGTGCATATTCATATATTGATATACTTATATATGGATCATACTTATACTTATTTCATATATGTATATAGTGATGGATATCCTTGTCGTTATATATCTGGCAAATGGATGTTATCCAACTGTCTCGTTTCAATTATTATTTGTTTTGAGAACTAAAATCTAAAGTATTCAATTTTAAGACATCTGTGTGAAACGTACCGTGTGTTTGCTTAAAAATTTGAAAATAATAGGAATGTGATCTAATTGAATAAATATTTAATTTACATTTGCATCTTCACTATACAGTCCCCGTCTTTGATATTTAAAGAAATGCGTTTTAACTCTGATTGATAATTTCTGTCTGATGTAAAAGGAATATTAGAGTGAAAATAATAGTTCATCATTGTGTTATTGTACGGAATGGCTATGGAATATTATATATAAATATCGGATTTTCCTTTGGAAATTAGAAACTTATCATTAACTTAATATGTTTATTTGGACATTAAGTGGGCTTGTGTTAAGTAAATAAAAAACTATCTATTAATTTAGTAACCGGAATATTGTTTCAGATTACAATAATCAATATATGAAATCACAATGTTTCGTCATGCGGGAGGATATGATTTCTCTTCTTCAGAATTTTACTTAAGTCCCGTTCATTCTTTCTGTTTTGCTTCGAGTTAATAAAATAGTTAGTAAAACGGTTCACCTCCACGGTATTAACGACATCGATATTAAAAACGTGTTCGAAAAAAGTAGACTTATATTTATCTTTTATCATAATGATCCCAAACATAAAGTCATGAAGCTGTTTAAAACAAAAACACTGTGACTTTTTGTAAAGCACTTATTCAAATGAATTTGATAAATCTGATGTACCGAACTTTATGAACATAGCTTCAGCAAAGTGAATTTAGCAAAGTGAATTTAGCTGAAGCCTTCTGCAAAATCCTTTTGCTGAAGCCTTCTGCGAGCTGAAGTCTTCTGCAAAGAACAAAAGGATACATTAATTATTACGCTTTAATTCCTTATTGGTGAAATAAAATCTCCAGTTTGTAGCGCAGTAGTTATGTAAAACATCTGCGAAGATATCTATCTAAGAACAAATTTAACGAAAATAAAACGTTTTTAAGTCTGCTAGAACAATTTAATCAAGACTTCCAAGTACGGATTTAGGAAGATGCTGCTTTGTAAAAATTGGTAATTTTGGCATATAATGGTTCGAACATGAAGGAAACAGCAATAGTTATTTATTTGTAGCAATGCCTGGAAAACATTTATTTAGCTCATTTCTGAAGAATTAGCAAAACAAAGGTGCAGAATGTTTTGTTTTTAGCCCATTAGAGACTACGTAATATTTTGTTTTCTGGTATTATTAAATTAGATTAAAGAAAGCAAGTTTTTTTTTATTCCTCGCTAAGAAGAAGACTGAATCATTATACTGTGTTGAAAGTGCCTTTATTAAATTTTCTTACATACCTCAAAATGCATGTCTTAATGTGCATGTCCGAAAATGCAGGGGCAATCGAACGCCTTGTAAATCATACTTATTATTTCATATTTATTTACTGTTTCATTGGTAAAACTATTTTGAAGCTCGTAGTGCTGTATTTAGTCTTACTCCAGTATTTGCTTCTAGACATTACTAATATTAACCGTCACAAAAATGAAATTTCATTGTCCATTTTACAGGTTGTTCTTTTACTTATCCATGGCTTTTGCAAATGCTCTTATACTTCAGAGTGTTTTCTTCTGTTATCAAGAATCACAATACTGTCGTACCACTGGGTTCCATATTTCGAAATACGATTTCGTTTCTTATTTAAACTTAATTGTAACAAATAAAAATGCAACCACGTCATACAATAATAGATTGATACGTCACCTCGCGGGGCGAGAATAAAATTTATCATTTACTATAATGCTATCATTCATAAAACACAGAATCTTTCTTGTCGAATTCTGTAAAAGAAACCACCCTTGCTTTCCTTGAAGTTTCATTTCTAATGTCTGAATTATGCTGAGCACGAAATCGTAGATCGGACTTACCCAAAATACAGCGCTAGTTCTTTTTCTATTTATGCGTTCCTATGTGAAGGAAGGGGGGATAGAAAAGTACGCTGAAGGAGGTGTGGGTGAAAGAGAATACCGGCATATGCAAAAAATTCAAATGATATACGCTTCGGATTTTCCTTTGCCTTATCCAAAACCGGAATATCGCGTTCCTTAAACATTCCAAAATCCTCCAGAATAAATTTTATCGCGTCCCGCGAAAACTCGAAAAAGCATTTAACTTTATTCGCCCGCGAAAAGCGCAAAGAATGAAACATAAACTTTGGGATCTGTTTTCTTTAGTTTTAGGAATTCAGGAAGAGAATATAATAGCGGTAACATCGTCTGGCGAAGCTAGAGCTTCCAGAAGAATAAGAGTAGGTGTATTTTATTAGAAAACTGGCGTGGAAAGAGCTGAGACGCTTTCCGATGCAAATACCCGCGGGATTATGTAAACTTTTAGTCTTTTCTCATTTAAATCCTCTCATAGAAAAGAACGTTTACTTATACTTTAGATCTCGCTCCCGTCCCCCATTCTTCTTCAAATAGAGGCACCGAAGATCAATTTATGTCCCATTCTTCTTTCGGACAATGGACTTAGAATTTGTATGTAATCTCCCCACCCTTTTGTAGCTCCTATACGAAAGCGAAAACAAAAAGATATTGAAATTAAGAAAACTCTGCCCTCTTTTTGATTCTTTTATTCCGAGAAAGGCGTTTCAATAAATAGATATTAGAGAATATATTTTTAAGTATTTGAATTGAAATGAATTTAAATAAACCCACAGTCCACGAAAGACTTTTGATAGCATATTGAGAATATTTTATTTTTCATAAGAAAACAATAGTAGGCTTTCAAAGTAATATGCATCAACTTTTGAAAATTAAGCAAGCCTAGGAAAAATAAAGGCGAAAACTATGAAACAGCTTATCTCTTTGTATTCTTTAGAAGCAACACAAAAATGGAACTTATAAAACACAGGGATATTGAAACATGTAAACTGATATTTGAAGTAAGAACAAAAATCAAGATAATATCGGTTGTTTATAGGCAAGTCGTTTCATAGTAAAGGCCTGATGCAGAGCTTTCGCTCTGATTCGCTGGGAAATGCTTATTAAAAACGAGAGTCAGGAACAATGTGTTTTCAGCTACACAATAAACCAAACATTCTGATAATTATCTCAAAATACAAAGAAGAATACGGAGATTCCCGAAGACTCAATCGGGAATCTGCAAAGGAGAAGGCAACTGCTTTGGACATACTTTGATTTTTTGCAATGCTAATAAATGGAGAAACATCATTATGAGCATAGGAAGATTAAGTTAGAGGTATCGAAATACCCAAGATCTGCAATGAACTATTAAAATAGCTTTCTATAAAAACAAAAGTAGATAAAATTGAGAATAAATGCGATAAATTAAATTATCATACCCTACTATATTTGAATTAGTCTCTTGTTGTAGCAGTTTCTTTCATCAAGAACTCACAACGATATTTCATCTGTATACTTTACTGCAGATTTAGGGATTTTGCCATCCAACACTAATTTGTTATGTTTTTAGTAATTCACTTTCGAAACTTGAGGGAATATGTATTAAATCGTCTTTTGCAGCTTTTGGTTGAAAACATTGAAAGCTGAGAAGATTCGTAGAGTAGATTCTAGAGTAACATTTTCGCAGTCAAGTGCCTTTAAGAAACATTTTAGGAAGTCGTCTATAAATATTTTTAATGTTTTTCAAATCATTGCGAATGAACTCTAAAATCGAATGAGAATGGACTTTAAAATAAATTAACACAGACAGAAGAACAATGTTACTGGTATTTCTTTAGTTCTTTCTTCATCTGGAGATCAAATACAACAGAAACAAATGAATGAAAATTCTGCACAGACGATAATTTTATGATTTTTATAGCAAACAAGCATTATTTGTTGCCAATAAAGAAGCAAAGAATTACAAAGTTATCTGACAGTAAATTAACGTGTGCAAGGAAATTTAATTTAAATGGAAAATATATAAATAAGCACAGAAGGTCTCGTTTATAACTCACAAACTCAATATGTCGGATATGAATAAAAAAATAGAATGGAAGATGCACATGCTTATAAAACAAGTATCGTATTACTTCTTAGGAGGTTTAGCTAAGCGACTGATTCTTAATTCCTACTAGATACCGAATATCAGTGAAAATATCAGTTATGATTTGAGATGCCCTGAAAATTTATAATAGTTAATGAACACGCTTTATTCAATGTGCTTCACTATTCGAATGAAAACAAAGAAATAATAGTCTAATAAAGAAACTCGTAATAGGACAGGATTTCTCTTCCGAAAGCATTATGACCATTTGACATAAAACATCAAAGGCAGACAATTGTTATCCTAGATGATATACGTCAGCATCGGAGAAAGAACCGACTATAGACATCTCAGAAAACTAGACAGCCACGCATATTTGGAAGGATCGACGCTACATTCGCTTCGTTAAGCACAATCCGGAATGTTTCTCTTTATTGCTTACCCCGTCCTTGGAGAGAATTTCTTAAAATAAGGAAAAGAGGCTCTGATCCCGGTTATTAGCTACAAGTTCCAGATCTGGCACTTTACCAAGCTCACTCTCATGTATATATGAGGAGCGCGACAACCTCCATCACTAGGAAAATATATATATAAAGGGTGGAAGAGAGAAAGAAAAAGATATACCCTTTTCTTTTCCTTAAACCCCTCTGATTCAACAAAGGTTGTGTTATGCCCACACGCTTGGCAGCTGGATGGAACAGATAAGAGGCGGAATGAACAGTAAGGGCCGTTTGTTAGGTAGCAGGTCAGACGTGCAGGATTCACGGGATGTGTTGTTCTGGTAACGTCTGAGAATGGCTTTAGAGGAAAATTAGGCCATTGTTCCCTTTATTTTACTGTCTCTGTCGGGAAAGGTTATAAAGGCGAGCTATCGCGAGTAGTTTAAATGAAACAGATTCAAATGTCTTTAAAAGGAATAGATGAAGCATGCTGTTAAAAGAGAAATTTCATTTTACATTATACGGAACTCTCGAAATATCCTCCTAGACAGAAATATATTTCTCTCATTTTTTACAAATACAAGCTATATGTCAGAACATAAAAGAAGATGATCACAAACTGCAAATCTATGTTAATCATTCAATGGAGATATCGGCAAACGCGGAATAAAAATAAAATTTAAAATAATAAATTTTTTTAAAAATTACATAAAATATGAAAAAAGTTAAATAAATAAACTAATTTTAAAAACAAGAATTAAATAAGTAAAATGAAGTAAAAGCGTATAAAATTTTACAAAATCGTTTTACTTTTTCTTTCATGCTTTTACTTAAAAACAGTAAACGGAGAAAATGCTAATTACACATATTAGCGGAAAAATATGACTGAAATATTCGAGTTGTAGTTTGTCCTTTTGTTATTTAGAGCTGCATGTTGCGTGATCATATTTTAGCTGTAAAAAATCATTGGGTTAATTTGAAGCAGGAAACAGGAAAAATGAACGATTAGTTCTCTAGGATTCGAGCTCTGGACTTCCCAAGTGTTAGCAGGGCATACTCTCAATTACACAACCAAAGCATGAGGTAAGGAAGGCGAAAATTCTCTGTATTTTCCCCAATTAAAAAGGAAACTGGGAAAAAGGGAACCAGATCCAGGTGGTGAAGGATTATGATCCACCAAATTTCAGTTGGGTGCCACTTGCACAGTGATTCGGAAATTTTGGAGAAGATAATCTATGTTGCCCTCACCGTGATTCGAACTCCAGATCTCCTAGTAGTTAGACAGACATGCTTTCAATTACACCCCAAAGGCACATGGTTAAAAAAAAGAAACTTCGAGATAAAATGTGTTTTGGATGGCACTGACAGCAACGATAATTAATAACAAAAATTAATTCTGTATTCTAGGGTGTACATTTATTTGTTTTATCTGATTTTAATAAAATTTAAACTTAATATTTTTGTTCGGTGTTAAATTTTGCATATTTTCCACAAAACGAGTTTGCATCTATGCAATTTTGCTAGTAATCAGGAGGGACACATCTTTTTATTTAAGAAGTTTAGAAGTCATGCATTTAAGGGGGATATTTTATCATTATAAAAATAAACAATTATTTCAGTATTCACGCATATTACCTCTATGAACTTATGTCGGAAACTCCAAGGGATTTATGTAGCAAAATGTTTCACCTAGCCTGAGAAATAACGTACAGAATCTATCACTGTTACAATCCAAGAGGCAAACATACTACAAAGATCTATTACAGTGTTTATGAGTACATTAAATACGCAAACATTGGGATACAAATTTGTATTGTACATTTGTATAGAAATGAATAATTTTTCTTTCCTTCATATTTACAGTACAGTATCTTTATAACGGCATTTACAGTGGACTTTCTTATATTAATTGTTTACAAACTTTATAATGAATATAATTTATTATACTAAAACTAGATCTATTGCCCATAATTCTATGTTGCTTTATTTTGGGTTTAGAATTTATATCAGTAAAACTGGAAATTTCATCATTCGTAATTCTGTATAATGCAACTGAAAATTTGAAATTTTTTAGTTTACTTCCCATTTTAACCACAGCCATCAAATTGATCTTGTACAAGTGATTAAAAACTTTAACGAAAATTAAATGTTCTATAATTAAATTTTACGGAAATAAAATGCATTATCCTAAACTTGAAAACTTGTAGATTATGTATGATTATAATAAATATTTCACAGATCTGATACAAAGCATTAAATCAAATTATTTAACCAATTTATCTTATTCTAAGAACAGTAATATATATTAAATGAGTAGTTAAGTTTGATTTGTTTCGCCATACATGGCAGGTTTTTTTTTTTATTTTAGACGTATTCGGCAGAGCAGAATTTAGTTCACTGATCCAGATCAAATGTGATGAAATTCAGATGAAAATTTGTCTAAAAAAACCAAAGATGAGTTTGGTTACAAATTTAACTTCTTCCTTCATTTAAATAATTTTTTCAAAATGCCAAAAGTATTGATTAGAATAACTACTTATAATTATTTATATTATCTCTGTAAAATTTTATGAAATAATATAAATGAATCCCAAGAAGAAGAATGGATGTAAAATAAATAGAAAGTAGAAAGCTTATCCAAAGGGCATAGAGTCATAACTATATATAGTGACAATGATGAGTTCAGTCGAAAAATATTTCATAAAAAATTAAATGAAGAAAACTGGAATTGAAGATGAGAACCAGAAAAATTTACTGTGGAAAAAAAATTAAACAGACATAGATCTTGTCTATGTCTCACATAAAACTCTTTCTTTCCCTCTTTTTTACTTGATATCCGAGTTAAAGTGAAAAAAAGCCTTATGTGTGCTTAGATAAAGGACAAAAGGAAAAAATATTACTTTTTTACGGTATTTATTGATAGTTTATTTATAAGTCAAAGAGTAACATAAGAGTTTAGAATGAAACACAAAAATAAGATGAATTTTCTGTATTGCATTCACTTTATAAAAGATTACAATGATGCCAGTTGTTGTTGTGACTTATCTCGCTTGTCTGATATCAGAGCAAGCCCACGAAATTCATTGTGGCAAGGAGGCAATATTGCGCCTGTCGTTGGCAAGAGACTTGGGTACCACACAGGTAACAGTGCGACTTTGCTTAGTTCCGTCCTCATTTTTGAAGAAGAAAACTTCGGGGGGACAGGTCCCAGTGCTCTTCCCCAACCAGCAACCTCTCCAGAGGACTTTCGGCTCGCGACATATTTTAAGTGCCTCCATGCTGCAGAGATACTATACATTCACAAACATTTTAGCCATCTCGGGGATTCGAACCCGGGCCCTTCCATGCGGCAGTCAAAGTTACTAATCCCTAGTCTGGTCGGGCAGCAATGTTGCCAGTAAAAATTATTAAACTTTTCGCAAACTCCATAGATAGTTTTTGAGCGATAAACCTCAAATTTGGTATTGGTATTGGATAGATAATTCCAAATTAATAGCAGTTTCCCGATGTCACTTTTCGTAATTTTCTATATTCTACATAATTATCTTCTGATAAATAGTACAAGTTAAATTTCGTTACAAAAAATCTTCAGGAACGCACTTCACTTAAATTACTTTCCTTGCATATTTTACTGTAACGAAGCACTTAATCTTATAGCCTTTATCAGTTATTTATATAACTTTAAGCCGCACTATTTTATTATAAAATTTGCATAATGTATAAATTTGCCAATTTAAAAAAAAAACGTAATTTATAAATATCTAATTTGAAATTTGATGAAAACTATTATCAGATAATAAGCTTAATGACGTTTTCATAACATATTCTCTTTTTTCGATCTGATGCCTAGATCCACATATTTAATACAATGAATTTGCTTACATCTTTTTTTATATGGCGAGGCGCTAAGTGGGATTTACTTTTGTTCTGACCCCAAAAATAATTAAATTCAAGTTATAAACAATTAAAATGATCTCTGATGCTGAAATCGGGTTACAGTTTTAAACGTAAAATAAACTGATTATGAATTATAAATATAGATTGAAAAAATGACAAATAGAGTTTTGAGATTTAGTTAAATAGTAATTAGTCATCTAAGAATACAGTTGTTGATCCTCTATTTTGTCATTAATAATT
Source organism: Stegodyphus mimosarum (assembly GCA_000611955.2). Classification (NCBI taxonomy): domain Eukaryota; kingdom Metazoa; phylum Arthropoda; class Arachnida; order Araneae; family Eresidae; genus Stegodyphus; species Stegodyphus mimosarum. The sequence continues at coordinate 10,083 of KK115135.1, forward strand.
ACCACGAGAAGAGTAATTGTCATTAATAACTACCATGATATCATTAATAATTAACACGAGAAACATGGATAATGATCGGTCTCCGAAAATAACATTTTCTCTTCTGTTTTCATGTATATCAAGACGAAATAAAAGGAAAAACTGCAATTTTTATCAGTTATTTCTTTTTTGTATTTTGAAAAATATCCGAATAGTTTTATAGGCGAGCAAAATGAAGGTTACTTCAGTGTTTTAAATTAGTTATATCACTGATTCAAAATGTAAGCTTTTAAACAATTAGTGTTTGAAATATTGCTTGTTAATGGGTTGAGGTGGAATATATAATTTACATCGTTGCTCCTGATTTACGTATTTTAATTGCCTTTTACGAATCGAGCTTCTCACGAGTCAACAGTCAACGTAAAACTGAATTTCGTAATTTAAACAAACATCGAAACAGAATTGAATTAACTGATGACTTAGCCGTCAGCAGTTATAAACAACTTCATTTTCAGATTTAATTTGCATTTTGATTATTTCACAATGTAATCACGTACTATATTTACTTTCAATCTAAAATACAAGTTTCTGTTTGTTAAGCACATAATATGTTTACAAATAAAATATATTCTAGAAAGCAGTACCGTTAAATTATTAAAAATATTGGAAGCCACTGACATTTAAGAGCGCCTAATTTAGTGAACATTTTCTTTCCACTAAGTTAAAAAATGTAATGTGGCTAGCTCATGATCTCCCAATTCCATGTTAAGAGATATAATTGTTGGAATAGGAGTTAGCTTTAAGTAAACTACGTTTTTAAACAAAATCTAATTCACATATAATTTTTATGACTCAATATTAATTATAAACATTACTCATTTTTATTATTCTATTCTCCTATACAATGAAAACTGCACGTGCTCATGTCGACATCAATTCTCACGTTTTAATTCGAAAATATCGCACCGACCGTACTATATCCTCTGGTCACGTAGTGTTTCGGATTCTCAAATCAAATACGTAACAAATACAAAATGTTTAACAGCAGCATATCTTTAAAATTCTCTATAGAGTATTAAATGTAACCATACATTTCTTTTTATAGTTGCTAACAATCTTTACAAATACTACATTATTCCATTAAAAATATCACATAGCATACATATATTACATTTGGAGTCGACACAAAATTAAAATAAACACAAAATCAAGGGACGAGGGTAATACATTCAATTCATTCAACACAATTCTTAAAATACATTTAATGCTTATGGATGTAATAGGGTGTGTTCTCAATCACATACTGGACTATATACCAAATTTTAGAAGATTTAGATTATCTTATCATATATATTTACGTAATTCTATTCACAGTTTCAAGTAAATTTTCAATTCCCATTTATCAATTAGAGCTAAAATCTAATATTGTTCCCAATAATATAAAAGTCTTAAATACTAAAACTGAAAAGTCTAAACTGTTATCGGCTTCAAGTGAAATACCAGTTCCAGTCGTCCATTAAAGACTGTTATAACCTTCTTCTAAAATACTACTTCCGGTTATCCAGTTTTACTCACAATCTAATCTTTTCTTCATGTGAATGTTGAAAATTTAAATACGGAAAATGAAATTTTTAGGAATTTTATACAAGAGGTATCGTAGACAAAAAATTATCACACACAGACAGACAGATAGTCTAAAAATTGAAAGATCGTGTTGTGGGGACTCTAATGCGTACTTATTCACTGAAACTCACTATGGAAGTTTTAGAACGAAAAGACTACTTCTCTTTGTATAATAGGTTAGCAGGAGGTAAAAAGAATTTACTCACATGCGATAGTAGTATACTACTGATAATGCCAGTATTATGGGTAAACGATTTTCTTTTGATATACATGAAATAAGAATTAAACCATAAGCTAAGAATATTAGAAGTAAAATACCATCACTTATATTGTATACCGACTCGTATCACATTACCATATTTTAGGAAATAAACAGGACTAAATATAATGCAAGGTAAATACACATACACACGGATTAAATGAAATGCGCATACTAACACATCTTATGGTATCCGAATAGCAAGAATTGCAGTGTTTGTTTATGCTACTGAAGTCCCTGGTTAAGTTATTTAGAATATATATCTATCTAACTGTCTGTTTGTCTGCATATATATGTATGTAATGAAAGCAAAATTTAGAGACGTATTAAAGTACGAAAACTAAGACCTAGAAACGTAGTAATGTTGCTTGGCGTAGAACGTAGATCCATACTGAACAGGAAGCTTGGCGCAGAGGCAGATTAAAGTTGGATTTTATTTCAATAAAAAAGTTGCGACCACAAGCAACTTCGCCCATCATTTGTGCCAGGTTCAAAAATCTTTACATTTTTTATATTGTTGCGACAGGAAGAGGGCACAGCGAAATTGCTTCCAAGCAGACACAGAGAGAAAGAGCGCAATGATCCAATATGGAAGCTCACAAAGAGAAAAGTTTTCGGCTTAGGTTACAAAAGTTTCAGTTTTCAGAGTTTGGGTTTCCAATTAGCAACATCATCAGCGTCACGCAGATAGAGATTAGCCTAGAAATGGCACAGTCCAGAAATATTATTTTTAGAATATAGGAACGAAATAACCAAATTAAATATCAGGAATAGAGAAGCTGTTAATAAATCAAATTATAAAGTTGACCTTACACACATATATATACATATATATAAAGCTGAAGTAAATGTAGACGATCTCTTGAATTTGCTAATTTGTTTGCAATACTGATTTTATGCTCTGAAATGGCATAAATATTAAGGTAATTGTAACGTACAATTCAAAACAAAGCAGTGAGAAAAGGATTCTTCTTACAGTTGAGATGAGTCGCAGATAAAATTTCTTACCATGATCCAGCAATTAAAGAAGTAGTTAAGCCAAAGGAATATTAAGATTATTATTTGCGATGCTCATTATATAGAACATCAGTGACATATTACCTACATGTGATTGTGAATGTAATGAAGACAATTTCCGAGACATTCATTAATTACTTTATAAAATGTTCTTGAATCACCGTAATTTAATAATTACAATATTTAGGAACCATGGGATTGAACTAAGAGATTATCCTGATCTTTCGCATAGAATTATCCCTTATACGTTCCCTTATATCTAGCCTACAAATGGCATTTTCCAAATCATCGTGAAAAACATACAAAAACTACCTGTTTCAGGCAAAAATGTATACGCAGAAAGCGTAATTCTTATAAATGAGGGTTTTTTTCGAATTAGTATTCCTACTCACATATTGCTATCTACCTTTCCATTTATTTTTACTATTTTTTCAATTCTGGTTAAAAGCAGGAAAGAAAATATTGCAAGTACAAGAATTCGGTACCAAAATAGTAATATTAAACAGAACAGAAGCATAAACTCAGCAATTTTATGTTCGCAAGCACTCAATCATCCAATGACATGACAAAGGAATACTTCCTAGCTGCTGCGCTAGCTAATATTGGTTATTGCCCTGGAAGAGAGATCGCTATTGATGATGCCGCTGCTCGATCGAAACAGCTTGCATTAATAGAAGGTATTGGTCTGTCCCACTTTCACAAGAGCGTACGTATTAAGTTTCGGCACTTTAAAGGGAAAACGAAAGCGTTTCGTCCTCTTTTACTTGGACAGGACATTAGTGTTTGTTTGAAACATATTTGATTAGTTATCTCATAAAAATGTAAAGTAAAATAATTTTTCTTACAAGAACAGTTTGCATTCATGAATTATAAATAAATTTTTCCACTTTTTACTTCCTTGTATGAAGTAAAAAGGAAGTATTGTAATCGCCAGAAATTTCGGGTATCATATTTCAAAGAAAATATCCATTTTGACCCTTATGGAATGCAATTTAACGATGATTTTGCGTGATATCTGAACGGAAGGACAGGATAAGAGAGCCTTTTTTTACCCCAAAAAATTATAAAACTTATTTAAAATGGATTCTGAAGAGATTTTTTCGTGGCGTCTGTGCGTACATACGTACCTATGTATGTCAAAAACGAGTAGCCTCAGAACATAAAAATTTGTGTATAGGACTGCTATAACATGTAAAGGTGCATCTCTTACTTTGGTTGCAATCGGCCTCATCAAAAGTATATATATATACACTCACGTTTGTGAAAATTGCAAGACCATGAAGGACTTACGCGAGTGAGCTGAAATTTTCAGGAAATGCAAAGTAGCGCATGATATGCAAATGATTAGAATTGCAAATCCGTAGCGCATGCGTATGCTGAGCAGCGCCCTCTGAACGGCTGATGGATCCGAATAAATAGACGGCTGTAGCGAGGCGTGTATGGTTATCGGTGGTTATCTGCTAGTGGTAAACGTTAACTCAATCTGTACTTATGCCTCGTCGACGAAAGAGAGCGAGATTTGAACAACTTACAGAGTTTGAACGAGGGAGAATCATCGGCCTTCGTGAAGCTGGATTGTCGTATCGTGCAGTAGCCTCTCGTGTGCAGCGTAACAGCAGCACAGTGATGCGCGTTTGGAAGCAGTGGACGGACGAGTGTCGGACAACTCGGAAATCCGGGAGTGGACCCCGAAATGTGACGTCAGCTCGCGATGATAGACACCTGGTCCGCATGGCGCGGACGGACCGTACAGCTTCCTCTAGACAATTGGCAGCACTGTGGTCAATAGCTACAGGTGTTTCATTGTGTGCTTCATCAATTCGTAGACGTCTGCTGCAGTGTGGACTGCGCGCACGGACTCCTTTATACAGGATCCCCCTAACGCACGACCATCGCCGCCTGCGGCTACAATGGGCCAATCAGCATAGAGACTGGCGTGCTGATTGGCAGCATGTCGTGTTTTCTGACGAATCCCGCTTTAATTTGTGGTACCATGATGGCCGCATTCGTGTCAGACGCTATGCCGGTGAACGCCACCTTCCGGAGTGCATTATCGAACGCCACAGTGGACGAACACCCGGAGTTATGGTCTGGGGCGCCATAGCATATCATAGACGATCTCAATTGCTACGAATTGTGGGCAATCTGAACAGCAACCGGTATATCCGTGAAGTTCTACAGCCCGAAGCTGTTCCCTTCCTTCAAAGCTTGCCAGGCGCTGTATTTCAACAGGACAATGCCCGCCCTCATACTGCTCGGATTGTTAAATCCTTCTTTGCAGCGCAGCAGGTACAGCTTCTTCCTTGGCCTGCGTGTTCCCCGGATATGTCGCCAATTGAACATGTGTGGGATGTCATTGGTCGGCGTCTTGCTCGTGATCCTCGTCCTGTTGCGTCTGCAGACGAACTTTGGGTACGCGTACAAACGATATGGAATGCTCTTCCTCAGTCAGACATTCAAACTTTGTTTGACTCCATGCCACGTCGTGTAGCAGCACTTATTGCGGCGCGTGGTGGCCACGTAAAATACTGATTCTGATCTCTTGTTCTTGTTTGTTTGCTTTGAACATTTAATCATTTATTTGTACCACTACCACTCAACTGTGTATTAAATTGCATTCAATTATGACGATTCCTTCTTGGTGTTGCAATTTTCACAAACGTGAGTGTATATCTGAGCCGAGTAACAGAGTGGATATATATATGTCAGTGAGCTCAGTTTCTTATTCCTACATGTTTGTTGCATTTTTTTGCTTTAAAAATGATTAAATTATGTTGTTCTTATCTTCTAGTTAAGGTTTTTATGCCTTTAGTTGACTTGCATGTTATAACTACATAATTATTTACAATTTAAAAGTTGTTTAGTTGCGGCTAAGCCTAATTATTTTCACCATTGCGGCCACATTTGTTTACATTTGAAACTTAGGAGAATAGTGGATTTGTTGCCAATCTAGAGAAACTAAGCTTTGCAACAACAAAGATAACGCGTTCTTTTATTATTGCGAATTAAATCATGCTTAATCCATTCTGGAATGTATTCGAGGAAATAAGTGTTTGAGATTTACTTCGTAATTTTTTATATAGATATTTTGAGTTTTTATGCATTTTTCCCTTATCGCGAAGTAAGAACTGAATTACTTGAATGAGAAATACTGAATCGTCTGCAAAAAACTGTTTCTTTTTGTTTGTTTAATTTATTTTACACATTGTTTTAGATTTATTATAGTATTTGAATAGAACATGTGGTAACAATTCGGTAATTCTTCATATGATGTATATAATTTGTGTGCGTTCTGAGTTATAAATGAATGAGATGTAACGCTGTTAAGTGAACGTAGCGCCAGAGTCTCGCTATGGTAAACAAATATAGTGAATTTTAAAAAGTGCTTTTATTCTACTGTAGTTTATACGCTATTGGGTTAGGTTAGGTTATTTAATTATGGCAAAGCACACGAGGGCTATCTGCCTAAAGGGAGGGATGCCTTCGTGGAGGACTTTCTAAGGGAAACTGGCTCGTATACACGTTACACATGGGGAAAACCACGAAAACGCCCATGCAGCCAGCCTGTTCGCGGGATTCGAACCTCGGACCGAACTACCAGTGTTCAGCGTCTTTACCGCTCGGCCGCTGGTTGGCCTTTATACGCTATTGACGAAGCAGATTTAATTCAATCCATTAAGTATAAATGAAATGCAAAATGTGTATAATTTAATATTCCGTACAAGGAAGTCATGTGGACACATCGGATTTTTTCACATTGCTTAAGTATGATCAGAAGGATCGAAGAAAAGGTTTTCGATAGAAGATTCGGAGGAAAGGCTTGCAGATTTGGGAAGTTAATGCCCCGTCTTTAGAGAATATTTGTACAATTAATTTGTTGTTTAATATAAACTAATGTTGTCAGCAAAGCTATGTTAAAATCTGAAGTAATTTATTTGTCAATCTATTTAAGGTCCTGAGAATATTTTCACTTATTTCATCTTTGAAATAATTAAAAGGAAAAATTTGTTGATTTCTATTATGCATTTGTTTACCTAATTCAAACGACGATATTTTTTGTCAAACACTATCCAATATTATATTCCCAGAAATCAAAATGAATCTGTAGCAAGATTAAGCATAACATATAAATTAAGACAGAATACGGAATAGCGTGAATCGTTTTGCTATTCCACCTTCATCAACACGTTTTATGAGTATTGCGGAAATTCTGCTGCATGACGAAGCAGTGAGAAACTTTCACCCTTTGCGCTCTATATTCTCTGCTGCTTGAGAATATAGAGCGCAAAGGGTGAAAGTTGCTCACTCTTTTGAATTTCTTGATACAGCTAATACAGTATGGATTTTCATAACTGTCAAGTCCTGTTCAGTGGTAAGCGTAGAGACAATCTTACTTTATCTTCTTGATGCAGAAGAAATACTCTTGATACTATGGTTGCAGGCGAAACAAATCACACGGGAAACGACGACGAAAACGAGGCATCGGGGCAGATATAAAAACAAGGAAAAAATGTCGCTATTCTAAATGTAGAAAATAAAGCAATTAAAATACTTCGCAGTTTGAAAACGTCCTTGTGTAAAATATCGAGGCAAAAAATTAACTACCTTCAAATCCTCGCATGATGATACCATCACAGACAATCTCATAATTAAACACTTTTAATGTAGATAACCTCATGCAGTTACTCATCTCCCTTTGTCTTATTTTTACACCCTATTTTATACTATATTTTTCACGAGAAATTACTAATGCAACTGCATAAAAGAAGACAATTAAAATAATGGTTTTAAGTAGTTAACTGCGTGAGTTTGAAATCCTGTTTCCTCCTATACATAGCTTTAATTTCTACATTTTTTCATATTTTGGTATATATATCTTTGGATACATATACCAAATTTCTTTTGGATACATTCTTACGTTTGAATAAAAGTATTTTAGTTTACTCAAAACTATGAACTTGATACTATGGTTGCAGGCGAAACAAATCACACGGGAAACGACGACGAAAATGAGAATATTCTTCATATCTTCTTGTGCTCGCAAATCATTATGTAAACATGCATTTGTAACTTTCGAAGCCTGAAAACCCATTTCTGAGATTTTATTACTCTGCGATGATTTGTAAATTCTTTTTCCCACAATATTTTATAGGACGATGTTTTAAAACTGCGAAGTTTTTGAAACTATTTTTCCGCCATGATGTTTAATACTGCTATATTTCAGAACTGCGATGTTTTCATCTTCCGTTGTTGTCTCTGAGTCATTTTTGACGCACACCAATACAATATCTCTATAATATTCTTCAGATTGATCTCGCTTTACATTCAGCTTTCCTACTGAATGTTAGTTTTTCAATTTGTTAAAGTTTCAGATATAAACTAAGTTTTGTTTGTTTCTGGTTTCGCAATTTGCGTACTTTTTTGACAACTGATTTTTTTATATTTTCAACTCTCTTTAATTTCAGCCAAATCAATTTGCTTCACGTGAATTAATTTAACTGAGAATTCCTGCTCAATTGTTTTATATGAACTTTGCAGAGATATGACAACTGTTGGTTCATCTACGTGTATTATATATTGTAAATAATGGATGCATCAAAATGCATTTAATTTATATTGTTGCGTGCGAACGGGTTCGTAATGGATTGAATGCACAAGTCGTTAAAAAGTTAATAAAATTTATTCTTTTCACAAGAAATAAAGCAAAATACTGAAATATTTCTGCAGAGATATTCGCACAATATCACAATATCCCAAACTTTAAACAGAATTTGATTCAAAACAGAGAAATTAATTCTATCTCACAGCGAATTTGCTACAATCAATAACAGCATTAAGTGAACAAACAGTTCGCTTAAAACAGCTACAAATGAGCTGAGGTGTTTCAGTTCGGCTTTTATAAACTTTTTAATTATTCACTAGAATATTCTGGTAAAATCTATAAATATCTCGATTTTCCTCAATGGCAACAGCAGTTACGAAATATTTATCTATTAAATATTAAATGCATGCGCTCTTATATTTTTACTTTTCCGACGTAGCTAAATCGTCTGCGTTGCACGGGAAAATAAAATAATTTTAATTACAATTCTAAATAAATAGCTAAATAAATACGAAATCCGTCTCAGTATGTTGTAATAGTAAAGTAGTTATGATGCAAATCATGCAAAATCGTTTTAGAATTAGTTACTTACCACTGAGTTTGAGGGTAAAATGCCCTAAAGGGCCAGTGCCAACTTCATTCCTTCCCGCGCAGAAATAAATTCCTTCAGATGCTGCGCTGACATTTTCCATGCTGAGGATTGAAGCCGCTGTAGAAACCTGTCGCTGATGTTGATTTGAAGAGGCGTTATTACTGATGACGCGTGTCGGTGATTCCCACAAATATTTGGAAGCTGGTGGATGCCCTAAGTCATCCAATTGGCAAAGCAATGCGACTGTGCGCCCCTTCACGGCCACAGGCTCCATCTGAGATATGCGGGCAGAACCTGGCGGATCTAGGCCAAATAAAATAAATAAATAAACAAATAATAGAAAGAAAGAAAATGCAGCATCAAAATTTCAGATTAATCTCTGACATAAAAAAAAAGTTTATTATTAAAAATTCCAAACATCATTAAAACATTTAAAGCGAAAAACATCATAAAAAGTGAAAAGCGATACAAATCATTCCGTTCTAGCTACTTGAAATAAGAAAACTGGGTATACGCTAGGGTACGGTGTTAGCACGATGAGCAAAAGATTCGCAAAACTCTTCAGCGCAGCTCAAGAATTAGATTGTTTAGGTTAGATCTGTGTGCACCTCTAAATGACTTTTTCTAAATAATACTTAGATATTTGCAACAATTATAAACCAAGAGTTCATGCCATAATCTTGTGGTCCATGCATACATCTGTTAGATGGACTAAGGTTTGACGTTCATGGGGATGGGTTAGGCACGGGTGGTAAAAAGAGAAAACAAAGTGACGGTGTATTTTAAGAGAAAATGGCAGTTTAGCTTGTATAACATGCGCCTTAGAAGGAGTAGCCTTAAAGCGTTGAAATTTTATATATGGGGAGCTATAATATCTAGTCGAGCACCTTCGTTTTTGGTTGCATTCGGTCACACCAAACGTATATACACATATATATTTATACCCATTCTGATACCCTTCTCGGTTAACTCAATCTTTTTATTCACATAGGTTGCTAAATAGTGCATTTTTCGCTTTAAAAGCGATTATGTTTTCCTTATTTTTTTGCCTTTAGTTAATCTGCATGCAGTAGTTGTAAAATTATGAACAATTTAAAAGTGGTGCTAAGTCTAACGGGGACAACAGTTATTTATATTTGAAACTTTTAGTAAAACAGTGAACCTAAGTGAGTTTACGCAGCAACTTCAGTGCCTTTTTGACGAGAGGGACCAAAAGTAAACTTTCGGTTTTGTGCAACGAAAAATCTTTCGATTTGCTTCTTTTTGCGTGGAAACTCCAATTTTAATTGTAAAAATTTTTTTAAACTGTTTTTAACTGTATTTGATGGGTTTTCTTTTTTCTGTATTTTACAATTTTTAATAACGATGCTTTCAGTTTTTATATATTTTTGCTTTACCGCGAAGTAAGAATTCAATTAATTGAGTGAGAAATACACCCAGCTCTTTTTTTACACCGTCTTATGTTACACAATTTTGAAAGAACACGGTTCGCTAATAAGAGCAAATAAACTTTTTTACACAAATTTTTTGTTGTAGCACGAATCCCCCCTCCCATTTTTTTTAAATTCTAATTTTGACAGTGTGATCTGAAGTCCGTCGATTTAAGCCCACACATGTGTTAGTGACTTGGTCTACTTCGTCAAAAAATTTATAATGCTAAGAACCAAAGCTTCGCGAAGCGGGAGTGGCTCCTCCACACTGAAGAGGGGCATCCATTCAGCCTTGTGCGCAAGCGCGAAATAGCTGTCGAGCAGGTAAGGAAGGTCGAAGGTCACGTTTATCAAGTTCAAACTTCTGACACCATTTTTCCCCCATCGAACAGACGTAAATTAAATCACTCATCAAACTGCATATGGAACAATCAACAGCAAGTGAAAGTAAAACATCACCGAATTGCTCATCACTTTCCAGTAAGGCTTCAATCCAAGTTCAAATTATCGCGAAAACTTTGTCAAAGAACGAATCCCTCCTCGGTATTCAGACTTTGAAACAACAAAGAACTTCGTAAAAACCTAATCGGCAACAGACTTTGTAACAACAAAATAAACCAGCAGAGGCTGTTACTAACGAACGAAATTCTTCATTTGAATCAAACCGGACAGTTGTGCTAGGCATACCTGATATATCTACTGATGATAGCATTTTGGATCCGATTCGTAATGAACTTGCATGCTTGTTATCAAGTAGCGATGAATAGTTGCGAAAGTGTAGAGATGAATAGTTTTTATTCCTAATTTCAATTTCAATTTTTATATGTACTTATGGACTGAATTTTCAACATACTCTAATTTTAATTTATTTTTTGTACACTAATTTTTGTAATAAAAATGAATTGTTTTGGTTTTATAAATATGTAATATGGATTTTGTTATTACCTTTTTGCACGTTTTTTTCGGAAAATATTTAAACATTTTTCACCTTACAGAATTTCTTAAAGTTGTGGAACATATTCCCAAATTTACATATATTTTTTGCACGATTTTCTAAGGAACGTCTCTACCATGTTAAAAAAAAGTTGGGTGAGTGTAAAAATGAGTATATGGGTATAATTTGAAAGGCCGTACATGGGAGTCATGTGGTGACTACATCACATGTTTTATCTAAGTACAAAATATTACAATTTTGAGTCAAGAAAAATTACTGTTCTCAGTAATTAAAACAGAAACACACATGTAAAGGACAATGTGCCGTACAACCTGTCGCTATTCTATGTTACTGAATACTATTGTATAGCGTTTCAACTTACAGTGTATGTCCAGATACTGACGCTCCGAATCGACACTCCATCCGGCAGTATTCATTCCCCTGCACGTGTAATTTCCACTTTGTTCTCTTGTTAAATTCTTCAGCGTGAGCTCTGCCTTTTCATTCTCGGTAGTTTCACTCTGAATAGGATTACCATTATGATACCAACGCACAGCCATCAGAACAGCAGGATTACCATCAATGGGATTACAAGTAAGCACTGCATCTGAAAGCTCAGCTGCCACATCAGGTATGACGCTGACGCTGACGGACGGCGGATCTAAAAGAAAGGATAAATTTCATATAGTACGCTACCTTTTTATTTGTAAAATTTGAAGTATAGCATTTAGTTTATGATAATTGATTATATATTGGAATTAAATTTCTCATCTTTCAATATTATCGTAAGTTCCATGGAAGGAAAGCTTTAGATAAGATTTTTTTAATTTTGCATCTCTTGCTGTTAAAACTGTTGATTGTTATCGAAAAATTATTGTCGCATATCATTTATTATTTTTAAGGGTTGAAATGGCTTCATATGATAATTATATTATCCATTTGATAATGTATTTTGGTAAACAGTTAACTATGCCACTTGGTTTATTCAACTAATCTTTGTAGCTCATCAAGGTAATCACAGGTTAAAGTCTAGAAATGCTCACAATGTGTGCATTACTGAATTAAACTCGGTTTGTTTCTTCATTTCTTGGAAGTGCATCAGAAGCTGTAAATGGAATTGCAATAATCCAAATAATTGGTACATTGAGATACTTACAGAGTACGTCGAGTGTGACAGCATTGCTGGAATTACCCCTCCCAAAGGCGTTCCTTACGTGACAAGAATAAGAGCCCGCATCGGATCTGGACACCCTCCTCAAAATCAATTGGGGACTGGGAACAAATAAAGCTGATCCGCTGGAGGAGCTGGAAGACGATTTCTGATTCAGAGGCGATGAAATGGTCAAGGGAGCTGAGGGCTGCATCTGCTTCCCGTCCTTGTACCAGGTGACCTCGGTCACGTTGGGAGGATTAGCACTGAAATTGCAAGATAGAACTGCCTCTCCAGTTTCATTGACAATGAGGCCTTCAGCAGGTTGTACACGCACAGATGGAGGATCTGAAAGGAAAAGTCTAAATTAAATCAGAGCGCACGCATGAAGAATTTTTAAAATTGATCAAAGCATTTCCTTTCTGTCTACGACGCATGCTCATAAATTCATTTCAGCCGTTAACCCTTTGAAAGTAATTTACTTTTACATCATAGTAATACTGCAAAACAAAGTTACCGTTATTCATTGAATTATACGTACAGCAGAAGCCCAAATTTGGCTTTATGTTTTTTTCTAAGAAAAATAAATTGATAATTCTTAAATTTCTCGTTGAAAGGAGTCGTAAATTTTACTAAAATCTCATTTCAAGTTCTGCCTTATTTTTTTATATTTAGTAGTTTTGCATTTAGTAAACACTGATGTAATTTTTTTCACAGCAGCACGTTTAAGCATACAAGTTATTTTTCGTTTTCGAAGAGTAAGCAAATATCATTTTAACAACACTTCAGAAACTAAACAGATATCTAGGAATATACACTGAATATCTTTCATTAGCATCGTAAAATTATTTGTGTTGGATATTATTCAGATAAATATTGCCTTTACCAAATAAGTGAGATTGACAAATAAAATTATGGCTAGAACGGACAAGATAAATGAGTAGTTTCCAAACTGTAAAGCCGAAATTTCTTATTTCGTATACTAAATAAAAGAACATGATAACTGATAATTCAAAACTAAGTAAGGGAATATTTCCCAATGTGATAACTTTAGGGTTTTCTTATAATAGAATTTAATAAAATAGCATTCTAGACTCTTAAATAAACACTTGCTAAGGTAATGCGACGTATGGTAATAAGTTTTTAAATCTTCGTTAACGGAAAGATATTCACATTCAAATAGTTATTCGTCTATAGAAAGTAGATGTTTATATAGTTTAAAATATGGACTAAATCAAATTGTTTGGATTACAGCAAAATCGACGAAGGTTACTTGCCCGAAAAAACTAATGCTTTGGCAAAAAATGTGTTGAAGGAACCTGATTCGTCTTTACGTTACATATGAAGAAATTCGCGAAGTCTGCCATGTACTCAGACAATTCGCTGCGATATGAACGCAGATCGAACAGTCAATGTTCAGCAATTTTTCCTCTGGGCCGCTATTGCGTGCAAATTAAATCACCAGGGTGCTGTAAAGGTTATGGTTGTTACCATTTGGCAAATCTCAAAACAGCTATCTGCCTAAGAGGGACGAATGCTTTTCTGGATGACTTTCAAACGAAGACTGTTTGCTATAATCGTTGGAGGTGGCGAAAAACCACAAAAGCTTACCTATTGTCAGCACGTTCACTTTGATTCGAATCTAGGCCTAACTAGCATTCAGTTCGTAACGATTCACGTACAGATAAAGAAAAAGGGACTATCATGTTACGCTTGAAATGAAGATATATGAATGATAATTTACTGTGCTTAGCTTAAAAATGCAGTTCCTTCTGAAAACATTAGAGAGTTAGAAGTATACAGGAAGAAGCAGGGAAAACTTTTCAATAAAAACAGTTTGAAACCAGTCTGGAGATGAACCCCTAGGCTGGAAAAAGTCATTACCGTCGTTCTCATTTAGAAGCTAATTACAAATAGATAAAACAGTGAATGACGATAAGTTCAGTCAACCAATGAACAGTTGACTGCATGGGTATTTTATGCTTTTCACCATATGTAAAGTAAAGAGATCCGTTTTCTTTTAGAAACTCCTATACAAAGGTATCTTCTCTTTTAAAATGACAGCCCCGACATTCATTTCACAACACAAATATTTCTGCAAGTATTCGCAAAAATCTATTTAAATGTACTGTTGAAATTGGTTTTAAACTGTGGAGGAATCTAGAAATTACACATGAATGTAGCAAGAATTCCACTTTTTAATTTTTGCATCTTTTCTAAAACGTTATGGAGTTGTGAAAACTCCATAACAAATAAATTGACATATTTATTTAAAGAAAGCCAAAACAAGGGAAATTCACACAGCAGAATGAGGGGATGATATTGTCTTAACATATATACGCAAACTCCAAATGCTGCTAATTGAAGCACTAAGTCATTTGATAGGGAAAAGTTGTTACAATTAAAGGAAAAGTTGCAATCACAGCAAATTTGATATAATAAGCCATATATAGCACAAAGCTTTGCTGTATGTAAAATATTTTATACGTCTTTCATAAATAAAACTGACTCGGCGGAAGCAATGGTGCAAATACTGCGCTTTCGCAACAGTAGAAATCTTGAAAACGTGAACTCATAATTATATGAAATAAGATGCAATGTATTATTTGATAAATGTCATGTTTACCTTTCAGTTATTTTCATTGGAAAAGCACACTTCAAGTTCCGGACTGAAATAAAAGATAATTAAGTATATCGTTAAAAATTAATTAGTTCATGAATTTTCTTGGAATTCGTATCGGCTGATAACAATCTGATAGAGAAAACATTCCTTCTCTTTCTTGTTCATACTAATAATTTATCTAAATTTCAATACTTTTAATGAATGAATTAATACTTTATTGGCAACTTTGAAATTCAGAATAAGAACATGAAACACAGCTGTAACCTTGAAGGGTATGATCCATATGTTTAAGGATAAGAATTCAGAATCAAGATAAATTAAGATACAATTAAAGTTTTTAAAAATTGATCAGAAATATTGGAAATCTATAGAATTGTTGGAATATCTATAGAAAGCTTTCGTGTACTAAGCTAACAGACATTTTTTACAAGAGGTTTAATTAATCTGAATGTTCTGCTGAATGTAGTTATTTATAATAATAACATGCTATCGAGCATAAAAACTTATACTTGAGCATGTTTTCTTACACATAATACGGAGGCGAATGCGACCAAATTATAAAAAGGAACGTGATGGGCGCCCTGTATATATTCTTGTAAAATGAAGAATTGGGAGTATAAATGTTCAACTTTACGTTAAATACAGTATTGCCAAGTTCATCATTTATATGAAAGAGAGAAATGGAGAATAGTCGGTTGATTTGAATAAGGTTAATGCAGTTGATGAATATTCAGCATTACCTAGTTTGAGACTGGAAGAGAGACAGACGAGAAGAGACGACTAAACACACAGACTAAACAGACGAATTTCTACTCGTCTTGCTGGTCAAGGTTAACAGAGTGTAACTGCGACATTTCAGGACTTCCAATTTCCATGTCTGGCGCAGAAAATTATTCAGCAATTGGCTATAAACATCTCAGCAGCTACTTATACTCAAAAAACCTCATCTATCTACTTCTTTACCACTAAACTGAACCTCATCTATATACTTCTTTACCATTACAGATCTTCTGTCATACATGCGGAGATGGGTGAGGCATCCTCATTTGTCATTAGTGATTAGCTGAGGATCCAATCGGGTGTTTAAATTGACATTTATTTTGGCAATAATAATATTATAAAGTAAGTCACATAATTGTTAAGCGGCATTTTTAATAAAATTCAAGAATAAAAACTTCTCTTTCATCACAAACAGAGATATAACACACTATAAAATTATTTATTAAAACAGCATAACTTGCATCGAAGGTTCAGTATACCTCGGTTCACATCTCAAACTCCTCTCACTTACTCATAAACAAACAGAAAAAGCGTCCTCTATCGGCATTACAGTTAATGTTATGGGGAATTTATCAACAATTATTGCGAAGTAATAGACATTTTTATTTGTATATTCTCGCTTCGGTTGTAAACCATCTGGTGTGAACAAATAACGTTTTATTCAGTTTTAACTTTGTGTTTACTTGCATTTTAATTGTCGTTAAGCTGATAACTCAACGACGGTGAAAAAGTAATTCTGTGTGAAATATGTAAAGCATTGCCAGCTAAAAATACTTTTAGAGTACTTTAAGTAATAGGGTTAAAACTAGAATAAAAATGTGCTAATATTTAAAAAGCTTTATAATTTTTCAAGTAAATTTTAGAAGGATGACTATTTCCACTGCATTTTGTGAAGGGAGGGTTATGGAAAACAAACTATGAATAAATATTTTAATTTTATGAATAATAAAGGATTAAGTATCACTTTTAGGTGTAATTTAGAATAATTTAGCGCAGTGACAATTCGTGCTACATATGTCATGACTAATTTGTATCAGCTTAAATGTAATGCCATCGGTGTACAATGCCTGTGATTGGTTTAAACAGTCTTTTTAGTTTAAGAAATTTTAAAGCATTAAGGTTAAGTTTACGAAACATGTTTTAAAGTTTTTTACTAAGCTATATTATTGCATCACACTGTAATATTACTGATAAAACATAATTTGACTACGCTTCAAGCATTGCTGCTCATGAATATAATTATTGACGAAAAAATAAAAATAAAAGTATCCCTCGCGGTTAAACAGAATATTTTCAATATTTTCAGCGAAAGTTCAGGTTGTTAACTATGCATTGTACACGTCAAGGAAAATAATTTTAGCTTTTATTTTAGCTTCGCGTGCGTTGATGTCCTTAAATAAGTTCCAAAGACTATTGAAAATAAAATAAAATAATTTGATTCTTTTTCTTATTGCCTGACCAGGATAATCAGGATAAAATTTTAGTTACTATTACTTATCTTTTAAGTTAAAAATACACTTCGCGTAAAATTTCAGTAAATACTGCCCTTCTTCATTACCTACAGGCCATGGATATTTTGTATTTACGCCGAATGTATCTCCACGAAATCTAGTAAAACTCCTACGTATTTCCTAATGACTGAAAAATGTTGGTCAAAGAAGAGCCAAAAGCTGAAAATCTTAAGGGTTTTAAATAATAAATTAAATTAAACAAATAAAAATTAATAAACGCTTAATTAATAAATGTTACGCTTTCATGCCTTAATGACTCAACCGATCATCATGAAATTTTCAGGAAATATTTTTGACATATTAAAAAAGGCTATGCAATGTTTGCGTGGTTTAGGCCACGCACCTGCGCGAGCAGACAAACTTTTACATCGTTTAACTTATCTTTATGAAACTTTCAACATTTAATGTTTATACAACGACAATCATTTCAAAGTATAAAACCTATTATATAGTTTTAGTTTCAAAAGATAAGTAACATTTTATAGCCTATAACCTTTTCTAATATATCAAAAATATTTCTTGAAAATTTCACGATGATCGGTTAAGTAGTTAAGGCGTGAAAGCGTAACAAACAAACAAAATCACAAAAAAAATCGCATTTATAATATTAGTTAGGATTGTGTGTTCCGTCCAAAACTTTTTAAAACAAGCTAAAATTAGACCATTTTCTGAAGTTTTAATTAAGGAAATACATGTTATCATACAGGAAATAAAATTATACTTAACAATCTGGTTAATGAAATTTCAAGCTGGAGTTAACGCTTGAAATATGAAACTAATTCACGAGAAACTTAAATACTTCTAAACGTTGTTAGAAACAGGTTCATATTTTACTGCTTCGGAAATAAATCAATAAAACTTAAAAATGCAATTTTTAATTCAAATAAAAGCGTAATTGAACTATTTAAAAAAATCAAAGTTATTTAATTCTGAGTAAAGTAGATACTTAGATTTAAATTTAGAATTCAGATGCCGATCATGATGCAATATTTAAAAAAAGACCCTGAATTAAAACATTTTTTGCATTTCTACGTCTTATGAAGGCTTAATATGCAAATAACTTTTGGGGCTGTCTTCACAGAAAAATTCGTGCATTCCTTTGTATTAAAATTACAAATCATGTATTTTCGAGTGGTCCTATTATTTTCCTGAATATAAATTTAAATATAATTATACGTTAGTTGAACAAAAAATAGAATAAAATAAATTTAATTTAAACAAAATAAAGTAAATGTAATGCAAAATCTTTGGCAATAAGTCAAATGACTCAGTAACTGATGTAACACATTGCGCATAAATAATCTGAAATGAAACTGAAATAGTTAAATAGCTTTAAAGTATTAGTCATGTAAAAAATGGGCAGAAACCTTTTCTAAAGTATAAGTGAGATCACTTCTAGAGTGGTGTAATTTGAATTCTAATGAGATGTATAATTTTGTTAAAACAAACTTAAGCTTTGGACAACCTAATGAAATATTTTCATTGCTTTTTTATTTAGATTAGCAGTTAATTAGTTTATGTATGACAAGTACTTCCGCGTTATAGCAAAATTGATTAATAAATCTTTCACAAAAACATTTAGAAGCATCTGTCGTTCTAATTGATTTTAGTATCAAAGCTTTCAAGGAAAAGAAATGTTCCTATTTTAAGCAAAGATGACTGATAACGTAAAATAACCCTTTACGCATCACTGAAGCCTTTTTTTCTTTAGAAAAACATTTTTTAAATATTCTGAAGATAAAGATTGAAGATTTTCCACAACTTCTCAAAATCAGATCCTTCTCATGACTTCAGATTTAAATAAATGTAAAGACTTATCCTAAGAATTCTCTTATTTCTAAATGTAAAGACTATTAATCGTTTTGGAGGGAGAAAAGTGAAAAATCAGCTGCACTATCGGCGGAATAAGAAACAGTTTTCTTTCAAACTTAACTGGATATGCTAACGACTTAACGTACGACATCGAAGACCGCAGGGAGCATGCAATGATGCCTTGCATTCTCCTTAGTTTAAAAGACAGAGTAGGGAGAAGCCCAAGACGCTGTCATTCAGCTTCTGACGAATTATCGTCCACAGCATTTTAATTCGCCCATCATTGCACAAATCATTTGTTTTTTTGGGAAAAGAAGTGGAAAAACCAACTGTGTCCGCATCGGATGTGACTGTGTCTCAATTGTGTCTAAACAACAGACCTTCCAACTGTAGCTGGCCACTTATTACTCGAAAGTAGGCTCGAGATGATGCGATAAATTTCTCTTAGATAACTGGGATTTTAATTTACATTTTAAAGTTCAAAACCTAACAAAAGCGTCTTTTCTCAAAAATATTTCTTGAAATATTCTTAGATCGTTAACAGTCCTCACAAAAGCTTGTTCGATTGTAATAAAATTTTATAGAATCATTATGCTGGAGCACGAAACATAAAAATCAACGATGTCCCCATTGAGATTGGAAATCTGGACCTTTCGATTGCTAGCGGGAATATTTGCAATTATACTGCGAAGACACAGCAACCTTACATTTTAAAAAACAGTTTATATTATACTAGACACAAAAAAATAAATTAAATAAATTCGAAATCTACGTAGAAATTATTATGTGACACCTATCTAGAGTTCGACTAGCCTTCATTAGCCATCCTACAAGTTACTTTAGTTGTTACCTTGATTCCGAGGATGAGTTCTCAACATTAAGGAAGGTAAACGTTTCAAACAAAAACTACATATAAATAAATATACGTCAGATTCAAATTTATTTTACTTACCACTTTTGACGATGAAATTAAAATTACACGACATAAAAATACCAGTCACCAATATCTGGCAGAAAGCACAAGATTCCTTAACTTGTTATGTTTTTACAAACAGTTTAACTTATCCAAACACAAGCTGCAAGATTCCCTTAAGTCTTTGTACTTTTCGTTCGAGCTCGAGACAGCAGCGACTCTTCAACAAACAGAAATTCCACAGCAGGCAGGGTGGGCTTGAGTATCAAAACTATTATATACAAATATGCGCAGCTCTTCTAACTTAGTGTTAAAACTGGTTGCCACTCAAATCTGCGTCAATTCTAGTATGAGCGAACCTCGTGGCAAAATGAGGCAAATAGGAAAGATGAAAACTAAATAAACATTTTTTTATAGAAACTCAAACATAATGTCACAACCGAACCAGGCTAAAAACAATATCACAGTGCTCGACATAATTAAGTTCTTAAGCGGGAAAAAAGTCTTTTATATGAAGACAAATGTTGATTTGAAACAGATATTTCGGATGTCTTGACATTTATATCTCCTACAGAATGATCTGAAAGAGTTATTCTATGTAATATTAAATTATTCACTGAAACACAAAATTCAAAAATTGCTTACGGAATAAATATCGTATGTCTTCTCTAGTTTTATTAATACAGATTGTAGGAATTTGAGTTTTGTGGGTAGATAACGGAAAAATAGCCGATCCACTTATGTGGAGAAATACTGACAATCATATCCTGGCCATGTTACTTAGTGCCAGAAACAACTAGTTGTTTGAAGTTGTCATGATCATCTGAACGTAAAAAGTATTAGCGTCAACGTGGCTAAACTCTAAGTTTATATTTAAATATTAAGTCTTCTTACCTATAACTTGTCTGTTTATCAACTTCTCGCTAAGAGTAGAAGATGAATACAACAAGGGAAGGGTATAAAAGAACCTTTTATTGAACTCATTTTTTTACAGATACAAAGATCCCACGTGCTTACAAAATCCACCTTCCACTTGTGATGATAAAACTAAACATAATAATAAGCTAAACTAAATTTTAAAATAAATTAGTACTTATAGCGACCAATATAAAATATTAATTTTTAATCAACTATAAAAATAGCGATCACGTCTTTATTAATGCAGGAACCAATCTTAACAGCTCAAAAGTTACAGTTGTTAACCATATTATTCAGGAAAATTTGCATGCATCTCATACGACAGTCAAGTGTTCGTTTGATTCTTTCGTCGCATATTGTTATCCAGCCTTCTTTGAACGCAATAATATTTCTATATGCTTTGGAAGGGAGAACCGTTTTAGACTAGTACATTAATAAAAGGAATACAAAATGAAAATTTACTAATTGGCTTGCTAAAATAATTGACCTAAACGGCTAACGCTCCTAGCTATTCCATTAAATCACCACCTGCACAGGAAATAAACAAGTTACAAAGCAAATAAATATGGAATAGCTAAAATTTAATTCAACCAAAAATTCCTAATTCATACTCTAAAATGAATTACAAACCAAAATGAAAAGTTGCTAATCGGCATGCTGAAGTAATTGGCCTAAACAGCTAATACTCTTAGCTGCTCTATCTAATCAATTAGAAATATTCTAAATAGAGAAATTCAGTTTCAGTGTTCTTTTAGTTCTCCTTGCAGTTGACAATTAAGAGATTTGGTTTATTTGATTACGGCAAAGCAAACGAGGGCTATCTGCATAAGGGAAAGATGCCTTCGGAAAAGGCTTTCTGTGGGAAACTGATTCGCATACACGGTACACATGAAGAAAGCCACGAAAGCGCGCATGCAGCCAGCACATTAGCTAGGATTCGAACCTCGGATCGCACTACCAGAGTTCAGCGACTTAACCGCTAGGCTGCTGGTGGGCTTAAGAATTCAAAGGAAATGCAGGGCAAAACTTCATTAATGCAGAAACCAATCTTATTGGTGCATAAGTTACAGTTGTTAACCGTATTATTCAGGCTTTACTATCGCGTAAATGAAATTTGAGTAAATTTCTGGAATGAAGTAACTAGAGTGATGAAAGCCTGAAGAAACATGATATCACAAAAAATTTAAATTAATTTTCAGTACTTAAATAACTGCGTATCATAACATCCATACATAACAAAATTACAGCCAATTTCCTTTCGAAAATCTTCCACCGTGTCACCATTTCTAGGTAAGTAACCAAAGAGTGCTTTGCAGTTGCGAATAATGATTTCATTGCTACCATATAAAAATAAACAAAATTCAATTAACAGATTCGCGATCATAAAGTTAAATCGCAAATTAAAAATTTTCGCATTTTATAGCTGCTTTTAAACTTATTGTGAAATTTAATACGTTAACATTAAAGAATAAATTTCACAAGAAAATTTTCATGCATCTCATACGACAGTCAGTTCTTCGTTTGGTAATTTTTTTCTTTGTTTTGTATCCCTTTTATTAATGTACTAGTCTATAACGGTTCTCCCTTACAAAGCATATAGAGAAATTATGGCGTTCAAAGAAGGCTGGATAACAATATGCCACGAAAGAGCTCTGAAAATATTATCAGTACGCGAAAAAAAGTGCAATTTACTAAATCTGGGCCCATGTTCTACTTAATGATGTTTCATACAGTTACATTCTCTTGGCCTTTTCAGACTGTTCCTTTTATTCTTTTATGAATTCTTGCAGATTTCTTGGGGGCATGTCTACAATGATAAGTTTTAGTGTTTTTCGTGCCGTAAAAGCATTCTACATTTTTTTCATTTCTTTTATGACTAGAACTCCAATTTTGAACAAAAGGAAGAAGAAATGGAATGTTTTTATAGTCCCGATATTGTTTTTTGTTTAATACAGAACCATAACTTCACAGCGTTTATGGCATCTGACTAATCCAAGAAGATGATTAGATAAAAATAATATTTCTTTGGCGGTTACTCTGAACCAATCATAATAAAAATCACGAGAGGAATTTTTATTTCAAAAAAAATTTTCAACATCATTCTGTTTTATATTTGGCTAATTTTAAATCAATAGACAACAATTTCTCTCAGGGTGACCACCTCTGGAAGATGTCGATGTTTCTAATTAAATAATAGCATTTTAAATCACTTGTTTTAGACGATCTCTTCTGTGAATGCCAAGCCTTTTATAATTGTGGATAGTCACTTTAAGAGAAGTTTCATGGCTTTCAGTTAATTATGCTTTAGCTCGGTTCAAAACGCTTCAGTCCAAAAGTAAGATAAAATCTATTAAGTATAGGGTAGAAAACAAGACAAGTCAAGCTAATATAAAAAACGTATCCCTGTAAACACAAAAACATATTTATATGCAGCGCTAGCCAATAAAATCACTATACCTTAGATGATAGTAGTTGATAGTAGTCAGCAGATTCTACTTGTTTTACAAATATATTATAACAGAAAGATGAAATGATTAAAATTTGAGGTAATTTTGATATGCAGAATTTGTAGAAACTGATAGTCCGAGCACCTATCTCTGGCAAAATAGCAGCTCTTAACGGTTGAGCGGGATTTCAGGGGTATTCGTCAGAAAAGAATGTCACACTATTTATGCATCTATGTTCGTCGTTGAACGCATCACTAGTAGGCGCTATTCCGGTGCTGTAACGTCAACTGAATGCGAAGCAATGGTTTCTTCAGTTTCCTTGTCTTGCACACGCTGACTCCTCGTGTTTTGCGTGCACTGGCG